>CATIXD010000014.1:0-2500 GCA_949710005.1 Ricordea florida
AAATAAGGGCAATTACCTCAAAATTAGATTTCACCTCACAGATAATACACAGTTACTCTTAAAATAGGAGAGCACTCTTAACAAAGCTCTAATTCCTTGTTTTGAATACTTTAATACTAACCTTAGAGAACCCAAAACACTTAACTAAGTGCTTCAACTGTATGTTAAGTGACAGTCTTCTTAGACATAGTGTTCATTGCTTAACAAAATGTTTTAACACTAGTGAAAGGGAAGAAATCTTTCTTAAAGATTGACGAGTTCCTTAAGAAAGTGTTGTCACCCTAATCTCCTATCATTTATCTGTTATGAATCAAGGAAAAAATTGAACTCCAACATATGCATTGTTTTTTTTATCTGAGATGCCTGATGATTTGTAGAAAAATAAAATGTCAACAATCGTGAGAGAAACTGAACAAAAATGCACTACCTATAGGTCCCATCTTACAGTGATTTCTTTCCAAAATACCATACAGTGAATACAATCTTTTCTTAATTAAATGTCTACAGTAGAAACAATCTGGAAGCAAAAACCTTAAAAGTATGTCTGATATTGGAAAGTTAAACAGAGTTATTTAAATATTGTTAATTTTCCATTTTTTTTTTTGGATAATTTTAACCCAACAACTTAAGTCATGGAATTGCAATATACACAACAAGTATTTTCTAACTAGCTATTATTTAGTAAACAAAAACAGTAGACCAGTGCTCGGATGTCCAAGCCCTGCAAAAGGTAACTTGTGCCTATTACTCAGAAGTCCCTTTCAGGTCTGAAATGCTGCCTTTAATCTTTATGTAACTTGAGCCATTGTACTTATACACAGGTAAAGGTGTACGTGTAACCAGCATATCTGGTGTCACTGAGACAAGGCTTGCTGCCTGGGAACGAACTTCAAAAGCATAAAGTGTCTTGTCAAATCCCACTGTTTCTAAAAATATAACATCAAAGACAACCATATGCAAATTAAGTTCCAAAATACCACTTAATTTGCCGAACTGTGGTTGGTCTTCATCATCAAATTTGACTGCCATATAGCATTCATCCACAATATACTTTGTTCCGTGAAGCTTTATCCACTTGAAAGATTCAACAGAGTTAATGGTTGTTATGTCAATGTCAAAGGCTGAGGAAACCCTCTCTTTGATTGTCAGCAGTTCCTCTTTTTGAGGGAGTCGTACAGGCCCAGTTTCATTCTCTTTGAATATCGAATTTCCACTACGATTCATGGCAGCAACCTTTTGATGATGGCGGCTTAATGACAAAAAAATGTTCTTAAAGTTCGTCAGTTTTTTCAAGTCTTTAAAGTATTGGTGCTTAGCTTCAAAACGCATAGCCCACAAATTTATAAGCGGCCCTAAAAGAAGAATAACTTTTGGAAAATGAACCAAGTAATGCTGTTTCGGTGTAAATGACTGATCTGGAAATAATTCCTTAAACACTTTCAAATATTCCTTGACAACTTCCTTTAGTCTTGCTACAGTTTCAAGATTCAGAACTGATGAAAACGAAATTTCTGTATTATTAATTAACAAAGTGTAGAGCTCCCACCCAGGTAAAATAGCCAGTCGGGATCCCGCCAATCCCGCCTGGGATCCCGAGTTCATCCCAGGTGGGATCCCGGATGGGATCCCGCCAATCCTACCTGGGATCCCGACCGGGATTTTGGAACCTCCTGCATGGGATCCCACCTTGAATCCCAGGTGGGATCCTACCAATCCCACCTGGGATCCCAGCTTTGTTCCATGGAAAATCCCGCCAATTCCACCTAGCAACCTATGTTTGTCCCAGGTGGGATCCTACCAATCCCACCCGGGATCCCAGCTGTATTCGAGTCAAAATCCCGCCAATCCTGCATAAGATCCAGCCTTGAATCCCTGGTGGGATCCTACCAATCCCACCTGGGATCCCAGCTTTGTTCCATGGAAAATCCCGCCAATTCCACCTAGCAACCTATGTTTGTCCCAGGTGGGATCCTACCAATCCCACCCGGGATCCCAGCTGTATTCGAGTCAAAATCCCGCCAATCCTGCATAAGATCCAGCCTTGAATCCCTGGTGGGATCCCGTCAATCCCACCCGGGATCTTAGCTTCGTCCCACGCAAAATCCCGCCAATTCCACCTAGCAACCTATGTTTGTCCCAGGTGGGATCCCACCAATCCCACTTGGGATCCCACGTTTGTACCAGGTGAGATCCCAAGTGGAATCAATCCCATGAATCTCACTTGGGGACTCACATACCTGTTTGTGACCCAAACAGGATCCAATTTATTGAGTTTTTTAATAAACCCTAAATCCCAGTTCCATGCAGCTTTGGAACATGTCTAAACTTAAGTGGGATGGTATAGAAAACATATCACACACGGGGTCCTAAAGCCATCCAAAAGGCTCCCACAATTTTCAGCCATCAATCAGAATACAAATACTTAAAACAGTTTGGCATTTATATTGCTAGTATAGTTATAGACTTAATCATATTTAACAGACTTACTTTCAAAAGATTC
>CATIXD010000014.1:7500-15000 GCA_949710005.1 Ricordea florida
CCAGAGGCCGGAACCCGAGGAGGCACCCTAATGTTCCCCGCGTAAATAAGAAGTATCGTATTGTCGTAGTGTTAGTATGCGAAAATTTTCTCGATTTGACGAAAATAGGCGCGCACGGTGGTCCCGGTTAATTTTCACTGGGTTTGGCAAGTTTGGCAACGAGTCGTCACGATTTCATTCCAAGCTTTCTTATTTCATTCCAAGCTATAATGTAAACCCATCCTAAACACGATATGTATGAGGATTTCCATTAACCCAAGAAACAAAGTGTGATAACTGACAAAACACAAACACAACAAGGAATTTGCACTCGCAAACTCTCAAACGAAAACTACATTTCAAAGGTTCATAACAAATACATGGACAGCCACAGGCAGTCTTCATTCAGTTTTTACAAAGTCGGGGGCAGATTTAGTGACAACTATGACTAGTTTATTTACTGAAATGGTTTCACGGAAATTACCCCGCGGGTGACAACTTCTTTTCTTACAGAAGTTGCTATTGGCTAGTGATGAGACAATAGGTGAAGGCTGATTGGTTGTCTCGAAACAAAGGCGAACGGAAGTGGCTACTGGTTGAAGCAGACGTTCGTGGGGAAGGAACGCGTGACGAACCCCTAAGAACGTTTGCGTGGGAGGCTACCCCCAAGTCGATTAGCCCCCAACAGTAAAAGTCGATCAGCCCCTAACAGAGATCAATTTTCGACTTAGTTGATTACTCTTTCGCTCATATCTTAGCATTTCCTTTCCGTCTGAAGCTTAGTAGCTTAGTAGCAGTGTACAGGCAGGCGCAACTAGAAGAAGACCTACCATAAAGTGAGAAAAAAAAATCATAAATGAGGTCTATGGAGAAGAAAGGCAAATGGTACAATTTAAAGCGGCTCCGAATAAGAAGTACCGGTAAATATTTACGTAGCCCAAGCTCCGCTGCAGATGTCATTTTCCAATAGTTTCTTTGCAACATTGCAGTACTTGCTTTCCGAGAAAACCTAAAACCGTCCGTTGTATGTGGCCTACTTTAGTTAACTAGTTCCATATAAACAGCTTCTCTAAACTGCGGTTACGAGAACTCGGTAAACAGTAACTGAAGTAAACCTCTCTCGTGAAAACACAGGGAAAGAAAACTTCAAAACTTGGCTTCAAAACTCGACTATTGCTGGCGGCTCCCTCTCTATTTGTTGTATTATTTGTCTCCTCTACTTATAATAGAAATGTTTTCTATTTGGCCAAGCGAAGCGAAGCGAAACAGAGTAGAAGACAGCTTTATTTGGTATCGGTCACGAGTGAATGAGTCCAATTGTAAGCCGCGAAGTAATGTGTGATTCGTTAATTGGCCAAGCGTTGACATGTTTGACATCGCTTTTAAAATGTACATATTTGGAAAGCGTACGCAAGCGCAATAGTAAACAACGAGCTATTTCATCTTCGTAGACGAGGGCGTTGTAATTTGACAAATTCAGCTCGGATTTTAGAGGCCTCTTTCACATTTCAAAGTGGCAACAGATGGCTGAGATAGATCCCTGGACAACTCGCTCGATTGAAGAAGAAGCTGATGACCTGTTCTTTGTGGAAGAAGGTGATGAAGAGAGGAAGCTCAGGAAGAAAGAAGCCCAAAACGAAATGAGGAATGCTGGGATGCTGCTCGTCTCAGGGTCGGAGTGGAAAGAAAGACTTCAAGAAACACTGATTGAAGCATGCGAAGATGCCGAAAAGGGCAGAGAGATCCTTGCGTCAAACGAGGATAAAATTTTTGAAACCGTAATGGAGCTTAGTAAATCAACCTGCTTAGTAAAACGTCAAAAGAATAGTAAAGGTCGCCTGGAGTACTACGAAAAAATAGGTGATGACGAACGTCTAAGGAAAGCCAAAAAGGGTAAAGCTGGTACTGGCACAGGCCTTCTGGTCTTCCCTGAGAGTCAACATGGCTGGTTAGTGATAACCAACAACCACGTCATTATGGATGAAGAGGAAGCAGAATCGGCTGTAGTCAAGTTTGACCATTTAGATGACGACAGTACTGAAAATGTCCGAAGTTTTAACGTGAAAAAACTTGTGTCGAAAGACATTCCAACCGTAAATGCTGAAGATTTCAAATCTCTGGATTTTAGCGTGCTCGCTCTGGAATCCGAAGGCACCAGTTTCCTTGAAAAGCATGCTAAGTGTCATTTTGACGAGCGGTATGGGCAGTTTGATGTTTCTACATACAAGACTCTTCTAAGAATGCACGGCCTCAAATTCGTACCGATGATTGCTTTTTCTCACCCCCGCGGCCTTGGCAAACGTATCAGCATTGGGAGAGTTCCTGACGATTCTCCTTGTCCAAACAGTCATATCAGGCACGACCTACCTACTGCACGTGGAAGCTCGGGTGCTAACCTGCTCCTCGTTCCTTTCCAGAACGATTGCAAATTTGATAGCTGGGATGCTGTTTATGTTCACTACCGTCACCACCTTGCTGTTGCTTGGCACGTTATTGGCCCCAAGCTAAGAGAGGACTTCAGCAAACTTAAATGAAATGTTTGTAGTCCAAAACGCATGTGACATATATTTTTCTCTGATTATATTTCAAATGCTCAAGTGAATAATTTGCAAATTACATGGACCGTGCCAACATGTTATGATAAGTTGATTGTCCTGTGTGATGTTGTTATCCCGTTATCTTCAGGATTGTGTAAAAAATTTAATACGGTAATCAGAACGAACAGAACTGTATTTTCTTAGTTTACTCGCAACAAAACCTAAGAAGGGTTGTTTGAAATCTTTAGAAATGATTTAATAAGCTAAATTTGTAAGCTTCTTTACTTTTTAATTTAGTCAACTGATATTAAATCAAGTAATTTACCTCTTTTAATCGTAAAAGACATCGGTTTTATGAGTCAAAGATGAAACAATAAAGTCAATGATATTATTATGGAAATTGTCTCTGGCTTATTACAAAGCAAGATCTGCCTCAGTGTCAACGTTCATAGAGTTCATGAACATTAGAAATATTTACCTAGTATAGAATTCCACCATTTTTTTTTTAGGAAAAAGCTCTTTGGAATACTTTCTCCCTTGCTACGAAAAGGCTGTAACCGCATGCTCATCTTTCTAGTGATGTAACTAGTGCATTCCAGAAGTACCAGAACACAGTGCACACTGAATTACAAAATCCCTCTCACATGCTGGATGCTAGCAGATCTAGTAGCACACTCATATCATGGAATGGTCTATTAAGATTCCTGCGCTAATTCTTGCATCCCAAGGTATGGAGGCTTGTTGTTTATCAGCATTTTTACAGATTCTGATAATGGCTTTTTCAAGTCCTACCAAGAAATTGAAGTTTTGTGAGCCACATCTACCATTGTCACCAGAGACCTTTAACAAAAGGTATAGGTATATACAAGTATATACAGACTTAAACCTAAAATTGAACTGCTTCTTTGAAAAAGAAAATCTATTCAGTCTAGTTTCAGTTCTTCCCTTTAAAAAAAGAACACTACTATGTAAAGTACTAGGAAGAGTTCTTCCTCTGAAACTAGAGATAGTACTCTCCTAAGTGTTTGAAATTATTACCTCTCAAACAATATAATTCTTGAGGAAAATATTGACCAAATTTTATGCAACACAAATAACCTTTAATTTTTTTGACTTATCTAGTCTTTAGTATTTCAGATTTTATAGGGTTTGTCGATCATGTGAGTGGTATCCAGAAAAGTCACCAGTCTACCAACCGCTTTTTTGACGAACGAAAACAAACCAATTAGAGCCTTGGTGAAACCTGATGAGTTCTCAAAGAGGCAGGTCTTTGTAGATAGTAGGAATAACCAGAAGTCAATGATTCTTAAGAATCTACAAGTTTCCAGAACTGGAACAATTTTCTATAATAACACTACCACTGTACAAGATGCACCTGGGCATTGTGTAGACTTCCAGTTCTGTCCAGCAAGTCCCGAAGTAACAAAGATAGCCTCCTTGCTAAGACAAGACCTGCCGTCGGATGAAGTCATGATAACGTGGAAAGACCTCCCGATTAAAAAAGCAAAAATGGGAAACATGGTCAGAGATAAGGTGATAACAGACAGCAGTGGTAGCATTGATTTTTCTATATGGGAGCCACTCATTGATAACAGAGAAGAACACCAGTTTTACCTGTTGATAAATTGCAAACTTAGGTATTTCCGTGGGAAATGCTTAGCCACTACCAGGAATACTGAAACTGAAGATGCCACCGAGCAAGAAATTTCGATGGTTCCTGTCGAGACCTCAAAGCAGGAGACATGGATATGTTGCATACATGTACTTGTCCAGTACTCTGACAAATTTATGCACAGCATTGTATTGAAATGCATTGTGTTATATTGTGTCGTTCTAGAATGCATTGTTGAACTATTGTTATAGCCATATAATACAATACAATGACTATGCATAAATTTGTCGGAGTGTTGGACAACCCTCTTATGTTGTCCTCAGATTATGAACGTTGCAGTTGACGTGTATCCCGTATGTAATAACCAACAGTGCCAGGAAAAAATTTCCTCAAACCCAGCAGGAGCAAGAGTTGTCAATTGCCATGGGTACAACAGGTCATGCTCCTTACTGCTACTTCGAAATGAACTTAAACCTCCAACTTGAAAAAAATGACAAGAAATACAATGTTACTGCAATGATATTAATTGATCATCGCAGTTATGTACACAACTTAAGGTGGTAGTTAACCCTAAATTTGAGAAACCACTCTTTCAGGACCAGTTTCTGAACAATTTAATCAATACCAATGAAACTTGGCAGCAAGTTAGACCTGACATTTATACATCTATTGATGCTTTTTACGGTAGCCTTGGCATTCATGTTGCCACGGTAACACCAAACAAATGTATCATTACCGACATCTTTTGGAAGCTATAACTAGATAGGAGTAACAGCTATCACCTTTAAATAAACCATAATTGTTTGGGAGGTGATAAACTATGCAACTAATAGACAATTTTTCAATCAGGCCAATTTTGGCTTGCGAATGCTAGGAACAGATAGTTACCATGGTTACAAATGAAAATTCACGAATGAAAAAAATCTGTCTATACATTGCATAGAGCACAATAAAATAGACTTTCTGGCTAAAAATGGTGAAGAAACATAAAAATTGTCTTCAATTTGGACTTTCCACAAGTTTGAACCACTGCTGAGTCTGAAATTTAAGAAACCAAGAGCTACAGTAAATACCAGCTTTATCATATCTTGCCATAGTCTCTCACTGAACATCACTGGAGTCACAAAAATCTTCACCACATTCATACATAAATACTTTTAAGCCAATACATTAATATATTGCATTCTGAAAACACTAAAAGCAACACAAAATAAGATACTGTCTATTCAGTGTCTTCTTTTGAGGCAATACCTCAATGTCTGGTTGAACAAAGGTGGCTTGAACTTTCTCAACATACTGACTTTGAATCTCCTCAAAGTTTCTTTCCTTGCCTTTCTTCCCCTTCACTTTGCATTTCTTTTGGCATGTACTGCAAACTGCAGCTGTCGATATGCAGTCACTCATTTGTGTTGCGTCTTGTAATTGAAAACCACTTGCAATTTCAGTTTCATGGGATGTCCCAACACTGCAAAAAGTAGCATCCTTAATTAGGTGAAAGGCTCACATTTAACAGGATTTTGCTCTGGAAGTAGTGACTTTATATCTCAAATAAGGGCAATTACCTCAAAATTAGATTTCACCTCACAGATAATACACAGTTACTCTTAAAATAGGAGAGCACTCTTAACAAAGCTCTAATTCCTTGTTTTGAATACTTTAATACTAACCTTAGAGAACCCAAAACACTTAACTAAGTGCTTCAACTGTATGTTAAGTGACAGTCTTCTTAGACATAGTGTTCATTGCTTAACAAAATGTTTTAACACTAGTGAAAGGGAAGAAATCTTTCTTAAAGATTGACGAGTTCCTTAAGAAAGTGTTGTCACCCTAATCTCCTATCATTTATCTGTTATGAATCAAGGAAAAAATTGAACTCCAACATATGCATTGTTTTTTTTATCTGAGATGCCTGATGATTTGTAGAAAAATAAAATGTCAACAATCGTGAGAGAAACTGAACAAAAATGCACTACCTATAGGTCCCATCTTACAGTGATTTCTTTCCAAAATACCATACAGTGAATACAATCTTTTCTTAATTAAATGTCTACAGTAGAAACAATCTGGAAGCAAAAACCTTAAAAGTATGTCTGATATTGGAAAGTTAAACAGAGTTATTTAAATATTGTTAATTTTCCATTTTTTTTTTTGGATAATTTTAACCCAACAACTTAAGTCATGGAATTGCAATATACACAACAAGTATTTTCTAACTAGCTATTATTTAGTAAACAAAAACAGTAGACCAGTGCTCGGATGTCCAAGCCCTGCAAAAGGTAACTTGTGCCTATTACTCAGAAGTCCCTTTCAGGTCTGAAATGCTGCCTTTAATCTTTATGTAACTTGAGCCATTGTACTTATACACAGGTAAAGGTGTACGTGTAACCAGCATATCTGGTGTCACTGAGACAAGGCTTGCTGCCTGGGAACGAACTTCAAAAGCATAAAGTGTCTTGTCAAATCCCACTGTTTCTAAAAATATAACATCAAAGACAACCATATGCAAATTAAGTTCCAAAATACCACTTAATTTGCCGAACTGTGGTTGGTCTTCATCATCAAATTTGACTGCCATATAGCATTCATCCACAATATACTTTGTTCCGTGAAGCTTTATCCACTTGAAAGATTCAACAGAGTTAATGGTTGTTATGTCAATGTCAAAGGCTGAGGAAACCCTCTCTTTGATTGTCAGCAGTTCCTCTTTTTGAGGGAGTCGTACAGGCCCAGTTTCATTCTCTTTGAATATCGAATTTCCACTACGATTCATGGCAGCAACCTTTTGATGATGGCGGCTTAATGACAAAAAAATGTTCTTAAAGTTCGTCAGTTTTTTCAAGTCTTTAAAGTATTGGTGCTTAGCTTCAAAACGCATAGCCCACAAATTTATAAGCGGCCCTAAAAGAAGAATAACTTTTGGAAAATGAACCAAGTAATGCTGTTTCGGTGTAAATGACTGATCTGGAAATAATTCCTTAAACACTTTCAAATATTCCTTGACAACTTCCTTTAGTCTTGCTACAGTTTCAAGATTCAGAACTGATGAAAACGAAATTTCTGTATTATTAATTAACAAAGTGTAGAGCTCCCACCCAGGTAAAATAGCCAGTCGGGATCCCGCCAATCCCGCCTGGGATCCCGAGTTCATCCCAGGTGGGATCCCGGATGGGATCCCGCCAATCCTACCTGGGATCCCGACCGGGATTTTGGAACCTCCTGCATGGGATCCCACCTTGAATCCCAGGTGGGATCCTACCAATCCCACCTGGGATCCCAGCTTTGTTCCATGGAAAATCCCGCCAATTCCACCTAGCAACCTATGTTTGTCCCAGGTGGGATCCTACCAATCCCACCCGGGATCCCAGCTGTATT
>CATIXD010000014.1:20000-24342 GCA_949710005.1 Ricordea florida
TGCCACCAGAGATGCCCTTACACAAATTGTCCGGCCATCCATCAAACAAATCAGATTTCCACTTGGCATACCAAGTTTCGTCAAGTCTTCAAGCAATGGCTGTAGTATAATATCAAAGCCATAGGTTGATACATCTTCAGATGTCACAACAGCATAATAATTAATTGCATCTACAGTGCTGCGATACTTCTTAGGCAAGTTACTTAAAAGATAGTAGAACATGAGAAGCTTGTGTTTTTTTACCCTTGTACCAACAGCATTACATATTTCTATTTCATCACTGTATAGGATGAGTTCTAATGTATGAGGGTCTGTTGTAAACAAAGGGTGGTTTGACAGCACTGCACCATCTTGCATAAATTTAAATTTGCCATCAATGCATTTGCAACTGGAATGCAATAATGCCTCCTCCAACTGATCATTTGACAGAATAGCAGCTAAATTCTTAATGAGAGGAACATAACAATCGATCACGGCTTTGATTAGGCCTTGAATGTCCACAGAACGTTTGCCAAAAATACAAACTCTTTCTTTATTCAGTGTGCATCCACAAAGGAAACAAATTAATTTGCTTTCAACGATCTTTTTGGGGGTTTCATCCACACATGTCATACAATGGGAACATGGAATACGCATGAATTGAAACTGGATAGTTGCCCCCGCAGGGTTCCGGCCCAGAGGCCGGAACCCGAGGAGGCACCCTAATGTTCCCCGCGTAAATAAGAAGTATCGTATTGTCGTAGTGTTAGTATGCGAAAATTTTCTCGATTTGACGAAAATAGGCGCGCACGGTGGTCCCGGTTAATTTTCACTGGGTTTGGCAAGTTTGGCAACGAGTCGTCACGATTTCATTCCAAGCTTTCTTATTTCATTCCAAGCTATAATGTAAACCCATCCTAAACACGATATGTATGAGGATTTCCATTAACCCAAGAAACAAAGTGTGATAACTGACAAAACACAAACACAACAAGGAATTTGCACTCGCAAACTCTCAAACGAAAACTACATTTCAAAGGTTCATAACAAATACATGGACAGCCACAGGCAGTCTTCATTCAGTTTTTACAAAGTCGGGGGCAGATTTAGTGACAACTATGACTAGTTTATTTACTGAAATGGTTTCACGGAAATTACCCCGCGGGTGACAACTTCTTTTCTTACAGAAGTTGCTATTGGCTAGTGATGAGACAATAGGTGAAGGCTGATTGGTTGTCTCGAAACAAAGGCGAACGGAAGTGGCTACTGGTTGAAGCAGACGTTCGTGGGGAAGGAACGCGTGACGAACCCCTAAGAACGTTTGCGTGGGAGGCTACCCCCAAGTCGATTAGCCCCCAACAGTAAAAGTCGATCAGCCCCTAACAGAGATCAATTTTCGACTTAGTTGATTACTCTTTCGCTCATATCTTAGCATTTCCTTTCCGTCTGAAGCTTAGTAGCTTAGTAGCAGTGTACAGGCAGGCGCAACTAGAAGAAGACCTACCATAAAGTGAGAAAAAAAAATCATAAATGAGGTCTATGGAGAAGAAAGGCAAATGGTACAATTTAAAGCGGCTCCGAATAAGAAGTACCGGTAAATATTTACGTAGCCCAAGCTCCGCTGCAGATGTCATTTTCCAATAGTTTCTTTGCAACATTGCAGTACTTGCTTTCCGAGAAAACCTAAAACCGTCCGTTGTATGTGGCCTACTTTAGTTAACTAGTTCCATATAAACAGCTTCTCTAAACTGCGGTTACGAGAACTCGGTAAACAGTAACTGAAGTAAACCTCTCTCGTGAAAACACAGGGAAAGAAAACTTCAAAACTTGGCTTCAAAACTCGACTATTGCTGGCGGCTCCCTCTCTATTTGTTGTATTATTTGTCTCCTCTACTTATAATAGAAATGTTTTCTATTTGGCCAAGCGAAGCGAAGCGAAACAGAGTAGAAGACAGCTTTATTTGGTATCGGTCACGAGTGAATGAGTCCAATTGTAAGCCGCGAAGTAATGTGTGATTCGTTAATTGGCCAAGCGTTGACATGTTTGACATCGCTTTTAAAATGTACATATTTGGAAAGCGTACGCAAGCGCAATAGTAAACAACGAGCTATTTCATCTTCGTAGACGAGGGCGTTGTAATTTGACAAATTCAGCTCGGATTTTAGAGGCCTCTTTCACATTTCAAAGTGGCAACAGATGGCTGAGATAGATCCCTGGACAACTCGCTCGATTGAAGAAGAAGCTGATGACCTGTTCTTTGTGGAAGAAGGTGATGAAGAGAGGAAGCTCAGGAAGAAAGAAGCCCAAAACGAAATGAGGAATGCTGGGATGCTGCTCGTCTCAGGGTCGGAGTGGAAAGAAAGACTTCAAGAAACACTGATTGAAGCATGCGAAGATGCCGAAAAGGGCAGAGAGATCCTTGCGTCAAACGAGGATAAAATTTTTGAAACCGTAATGGAGCTTAGTAAATCAACCTGCTTAGTAAAACGTCAAAAGAATAGTAAAGGTCGCCTGGAGTACTACGAAAAAATAGGTGATGACGAACGTCTAAGGAAAGCCAAAAAGGGTAAAGCTGGTACTGGCACAGGCCTTCTGGTCTTCCCTGAGAGTCAACATGGCTGGTTAGTGATAACCAACAACCACGTCATTATGGATGAAGAGGAAGCAGAATCGGCTGTAGTCAAGTTTGACCATTTAGATGACGACAGTACTGAAAATGTCCGAAGTTTTAACGTGAAAAAACTTGTGTCGAAAGACATTCCAACCGTAAATGCTGAAGATTTCAAATCTCTGGATTTTAGCGTGCTCGCTCTGGAATCCGAAGGCACCAGTTTCCTTGAAAAGCATGCTAAGTGTCATTTTGACGAGCGGTATGGGCAGTTTGATGTTTCTACATACAAGACTCTTCTAAGAATGCACGGCCTCAAATTCGTACCGATGATTGCTTTTTCTCACCCCCGCGGCCTTGGCAAACGTATCAGCATTGGGAGAGTTCCTGACGATTCTCCTTGTCCAAACAGTCATATCAGGCACGACCTACCTACTGCACGTGGAAGCTCGGGTGCTAACCTGCTCCTCGTTCCTTTCCAGAACGATTGCAAATTTGATAGCTGGGATGCTGTTTATGTTCACTACCGTCACCACCTTGCTGTTGCTTGGCACGTTATTGGCCCCAAGCTAAGAGAGGACTTCAGCAAACTTAAATGAAATGTTTGTAGTCCAAAACGCATGTGACATATATTTTTCTCTGATTATATTTCAAATGCTCAAGTGAATAATTTGCAAATTACATGGACCGTGCCAACATGTTATGATAAGTTGATTGTCCTGTGTGATGTTGTTATCCCGTTATCTTCAGGATTGTGTAAAAAATTTAATACGGTAATCAGAACGAACAGAACTGTATTTTCTTAGTTTACTCGCAACAAAACCTAAGAAGGGTTGTTTGAAATCTTTAGAAATGATTTAATAAGCTAAATTTGTAAGCTTCTTTACTTTTTAATTTAGTCAACTGATATTAAATCAAGTAATTTACCTCTTTTAATCGTAAAAGACATCGGTTTTATGAGTCAAAGATGAAACAATAAAGTCAATGATATTATTATGGAAATTGTCTCTGGCTTATTACAAAGCAAGATCTGCCTCAGTGTCAACGTTCATAGAGTTCATGAACATTAGAAATATTTACCTAGTATAGAATTCCACCATTTTTTTTTTAGGAAAAAGCTCTTTGGAATACTTTCTCCCTTGCTACGAAAAGGCTGTAACCGCATGCTCATCTTTCTAGTGATGTAACTAGTGCATTCCAGAAGTACCAGAACACAGTGCACACTGAATTACAAAATCCCTCTCACATGCTGGATGCTAGCAGATCTAGTAGCACACTCATATCATGGAATGGTCTATTAAGATTCCTGCGCTAATTCTTGCATCCCAAGGTATGGAGGCTTGTTGTTTATCAGCATTTTTACAGATTCTGATAATGGCTTTTTCAAGTCCTACCAAGAAATTGAAGTTTTGTGAGCCACATCTACCATTGTCACCAGAGACCTTTAACAAAAGGTATAGGTATATACAAGTATATACAGACTTAAACCTAAAATTGAACTGCTTCTTTGAAAAAGAAAATCTATTCAGTCTAGTTTCAGTTCTTCCCTTTAAAAAAAGAACACTACTATGTAAAGTACTAGGAAGAGTTCTTCCTCTGAAACTAGAGATAGTACTCTCCTAAGTGTTTGAAATTATTACCTCTCAAACAATATAATTCTTGAGGAAAATATTGACCAAATTTTATGCAACACAAATAACCTTTAATTTTTTTGACTTATCTAGTCTTTAGTATTTCAGATTTTATAGGGTTTG
>CATIXD010000015.1:0-21572 GCA_949710005.1 Ricordea florida
CAAACAAGAGCAAAATATCCTCCACCCTACATGGGGTTGTGGCTTGGGATGTTGCTGAAGTTGCATTACTGCTACATAAGTTTTTTCTTGTACATTGAGTATTTTTTCTGCACTATTAGTTCATATCAAGCAAAGTTCTTAGCCAATGCAATTTAACATTGAATAGAGAGATTGACATTGAAGCATGATCCACCTGAGTATGTGCTTTACCATGTAGAGCTACTATGCAGAGATGTTACCAAGTAATGCATTTTTTTCCTTGGATTTATTGTAACCAAAAACAAGGTTATCTGTTGATCATTTTTTTTTTCTTACAGCCAATTCAATTTATTTTCTCCCACACTAATACAGTTGTTTCTGCAATTTAATTTCTTTTCCTTGGCAAATGCAGATTGCCCATTGTTACAGGTAAAATGACATCAATTGGCTTCATGTTTGTTACCGATGAAATCAATCAATACTTTTGTTACTACAGTAGCTAGAAACAAGAGTAGATAAGATCATAGATCTTAGATAGATATCTATCTATCTATCTATCTATTACTGTAACTAATTAGGTAAAGGTATAGAGCTACTATGAGGAGATGTTACAAAGAAATGAATTTTTTTTCCTTGGATTTATTGTAACCAAAAACAAGGTTATCTGTTGATCATTGTTTTTCATACAGCCAATTCAATTTATTTTCTCCCACACTAATACAGTTGTTTCTGCAATTTAATTTCTTTTCCTTGGCAAATGTAGATTGCCCATTGTTACAGGTAAAATGACATCAATTGGCTTCATATTTGTTACCGATGAAATCAATCAATACTTTTGCTACTAAAGTAGCTAAAAACAAGAGTAGATAACATCATAGATCTTATATAGATATCTATCTATCTATCTATTACTGTAACTAATTAGGTAAAGGTATAGAGCTACTATGCAGAGATGTTACAAAGAAATGAATTTTTTTCCTTGGATTTATTGTAACCAAAAACAAGGTTATCTGTTGATCATTTTTTTTTCTTACAGCCGATTCAATTTATTTTCTCCCACACTAATACAGTTGTTTCTGCAATTTAATTTCTTTTCCTTGGCAAATGCAGATTGCCCATTGTTACAGGTAAAATGACATCAATTGGCTTTATGTTTGTAACCGATGAAATCAATCAATACTTTTGTTACTACAGTAGCTAGAAACAAGAGTAGATAAGATCATAGATCTTAGATAGATATCTATCTACCTATCTATCTATTACTGTAACTAATTAGGTAAAGGTATAGAGCTACTATGAGGAAATGAATTTTTTTTCCTTGGATTTATTGTAACCAAAAACAAGGTTATCTGTTGATCATTTTTTTTTCTTACAGCCGATTCAATTTATTTTCTCCCACACTAATACAGTTGTTTCTGCAATTTAATTTGTTTTCCTTGGCAAATGCAGAAACTCCAATAGCCCAAGGTTTCTGTCCAGTGGGTTTTGGTACAAACAAAAAATAGTACACAATTTAGAAATCTATTTCAGTTTGGCAGCCAAAGCTTAATAATTTGGTAGGGGAAGCCCATTGTTACAGGTAAAATGACATCAATGGCTTTATTCTTGTTACCAATGAAATCAATGAATACATTTGCTACTACAGTAGGTAGAACCGAGAGTATTTAGTAGGTTTTATGATGTGATTTCCTTTTTGTTTCTTACAATAATGATGATAATGACTTATGGTTATTATTGTTCTGTTTGGTACAGCAATTTTGCTTTACAAAAATATTAATCTGTCAAAAAGAGAGGGAAAACAGAAAATAGAGAGAAACATTTTGAATGTAGATCAGCACATAGTTTTCTGATGTAAACCTGCCTTTATTGTTGTTTACCAAGTCAACATTGAGAAACTTAAGTGTAACAACCATTAACTTCAGTATAGTAGTTCTAATTAATTTCAGTACAGGATTTATAGAATTCATATGTTGTTTTGTAGAACCTGTTCATGAACCAGTTTAAATAGGCTCTAATTGCAGTGTTAAAATACAAATTCTCCCCAGCTTAGTAGTCCCATACATCCCAAAGAGTACCGGTAAGGGGCACAATGTTAGAATATAAACACAGTTCTTCATTGTAATCATAAGCTTATGTTCCTGTTCACTAAATCATTACTGTGCAATGAAATCACTAGTGGAGATTGGTTGGCGAGAGAACTGTGGGCTCTTGGAGGGATTACATACAGGGATGTGTTGTGCATAATGCTTTGATGTCAAACAGCTCTAAGCAATTGTAGGTTTTGGTCATCCCTATTTTTCTAGGAGGTGATGTTTTTCCAGGCCTCGTTATACAAAGGAAGCAAAAGAAAAAAAGACAGCCAATTGTTTGAGTAGTGAATTAGTTGCAAAGTGCTCATGTGTCTATTCCCATCCTCTCATAATTGTAGGACCTGAAAACAATCAACATTGTTCAGTCAGTGCTGTAATAATGCATGCTTGACTTGTCGAGTGGGCAACATCCTGTACCCTGGGAAATAAAGTGCAAGTGCATGTAAAAAGGGAAGCCGTTGTTTTATTCAGTTTACTTAGTAGAGTCATGGTTTGTATTTCTGGAATGATTTCCGCACAGGACCCTACTTCATTATGCATGCTGTAGCCGTACAAGAAATGTTTGCACGCGCACTTCCCAAGACAATTCAACTGCAGCATGCATAATGGTACGGACCTGTGAGGAAATCTTACCGCATTTGTTGCTGTTGTTGTCTGTAAAGTTGTAACAATTGTAATTTATAATTTGCAATTTGATATCTCAGATTAAAAATGAGTAAAAACTATTAAATGAAAAATAAATCAATAAAGTGAAGCAAGCTTAAATCTACCTGTGACATTCTAAGTTTTTCTTTAAGCCAAATGTATTTTGCAAACACAACCGATTTTTGAACTGCCAACGACACACTGCATGGACTCACAGCAAAGAGTGTCCTAGTCAGAGCCGCCTAGTGCGCTACTCGCCCGAAAAACCCGCTACCCACCAGCGGATGATCTAAACAACACTGTCTAAACTGACGCGCATCACACTATCCCAATGTTTTCAGTAAAAAGTAGCGCGTACAAGGATTTCGGTTAAATAACTCTCGGCTCCTGCCTTTTCTCCCAGCAGCGCCATCATTCAGTGATTTTTTCAGTCCAATTTATATTCCTCGAACGCCGGAGACAGCCTCGCTCCCACTAACATATGGACAATTGCTCTTTTCACGCGCAGCACAGCCCCCCTCTCAATAATTCACATTTATTTTACAACTCCAAAACCACTTTTCAAACTCGGACTCTTTTGCACGCCAACTTCTTTAACACCGTTTCTGAAACCTGGTTTTGGACCTGTAAACTGCTGCAAGCCGACCCGACAACAACATTCAGCCAAGGTCCAGCTTAGCCAAATGTGCTTTGCACGCACTCCCTCTTTCCGGCAGTCGTGCCGTCGGCTTTCGGACTTCAAGTCTTAATGATGACTATCCATCACCGGCTGCAGTTTTGCATTTTACTCAACCAATTTGAATTGGCCTTTATTTAATTAGCTCCGCGCCCTCAGTCACGGAAGTGCGCCCTAACAAACAACCTGCATTCCTACCCGTGCTCTATAGAATTTGCTTCCTGATGCGTAATTGTCGCCTCTTGCTCTTGGCTGTCAACAAATTCAGGACACTCACTCTTCAGAGAGATTGTGCTATCAACGATTTGGGCCTAAAATGTCACATACGACACATCTTTCCTTCGCGCTTCTCCCTTGTTTCCCATCTACCAACAATTGCATGCCAAGTAAAAATTTGGAAACTTGTTATAAGACTGCAAGCTTATTTGATTACGAACGGATATGTCAGCAAGGCGCGAATCCCATGTTCACGCTGACAATTGACGAGCAAGTTCTCCCCGTGTTTCAAATGAGGTTGCACATTTTTTTGTAGCTTAATGTTGCACTCTGGCGACGTTCACACCATAACGGTTGTCTTTGGATCTGGTATTTGCACAGATAGCTATTCCGTACATTGACTGTACCAGTAATATTCGGACAGAGTATGTACCACCCGTCCGGCAAGTTCTGTATCTGCTCTAGGAGCAGATACAGTGTGGAATCGGTGGCGTTCTCGACTTGTACCGACACAGTGAAAGCAAACAGGTTTGATTGATTCCGGCATTGTCGTACCAAGGCGCAAAGTGAAAACACATAACCGTTGCGCTCCAGCGATTGTGGACTGGTGTTGCGTATGCACGTGAAAATGCGAAAACCGCCTCAGTGTGAACATGTGTAAAACTTGTGAAAATCCAAGCTGTACTGGTTCAGGGGTCTACATTGTGAAGGTAACCTTGGAGTTACGGGCCGCGCAGATGAAATTTACAGTGCAAGTGACGAACGCCGTCAATTTACACCTTAAGAAGACAGGTATGTGGTCAAAATACATCCCTTATATTCTGTCCTACACTTTGCTCTCAAGCCAGTTAACACAAAGCCGTAACGAATAGTTGTATTATTCATTTGCTTTTATGAGCTTCAGTGCGGTCTGAAATATTTACGTATCTTTTAAAGCGCGCAACACCTGAACGCGCGTGATTTATCCTAATTGCCATTATGACGACACATTTTTTGAGCTGCTTTTGCAGATCGAGTAGACTCTGAGCACGCTTGCAGAGATCAAACACAATAATTGTTTTCGTTCTAACGTCAATTGTTGATGGCTTCTGTAAAACTCTGCCCGGCGTTTGCACTCTTACCGAGGCATGTTCTTCTGACTTCAGGAAACATTAGGGGACCATTTTGGCTAAATTTTAAGGAGCATCGTCAAGAAAGATAAGTTCTACGCCAAGCAGCTACGCAAGCAATGCGACATTTAAATACGACACTTAATTTTGTTTTCCATATACTGCACCAGAGTTGCTTTTATATTTCAACATGGGCCCTATTTATTGTCAGTCTGTAGTTAAACGAGAAAAGCTTGAAGTAAGTTGCTGTCTCTACTTAAAATGAATATCATAACGACACACGCTTGAAAACACAGCGGCTACAAAGCCCGGTGACCACTACATTTCACTGTTTATTTGAACTGTTATTTGAGGTGGCGGACGCTTTCAACTGCGTGGCATGTTGCCCGTTTTCTCTTGCACAAGACAATAGTCTTCTATTTAGCTGGCATGCAATGTCTGTGTTGAAAAACCTGTAAAGGGTTTTGATATGGTATCCGAGGAGGCTTATCCACCAGTTATCTATCAGGTTTAGTTAGAATTTCCAAGACCTTCCTGTCACTTCCTTTCTTCCTTCCTTCCTTCCTTTTCTTCTTTCTTTCTTTCTTTCTTTCTTTCGTTTCTTCTACATGGCAGCCGGAAGTAAATGATAACGCATCCGGGAATCCCATAAACTATTTGCATAACTGAGAGGAAACCATCTTGACTTTGGGTTGTTGTTTGAGACCGAGTGGAGTTCATTTACCTGGATAACTACGTACCGAAAAGGACATCACACACGGAGATATAGGACAGCGTTTGTTGTTTCTGTAGAGGTGAGTGCCTGGCTAGACCGTTTGTCATGTATGTGTTATATTCGTTACGTGGTGACCAAAGTCAGCATTCAAAAACAACATACACGTATGCCCTATTCACACCAACTAAATATTTTTAGTTAAACCATGTTTTAAAATGTGAAAATTGGTTATCGAACAGTGGAACACGGGCCTTTACTCAAACTTTAACATGCTCTTTCTGTTTGTGCTAAATTTGTAGTAGACAACTTCATTAAGCAGCTTTTACATAGGAAGCAATTTTAAGCTGTGTTTAACTCAACAGCATTTAAACGTGTTTAAGCTTCGATGTGAACGGGGCATTAGTCTATACAGGAGCGACTACAAGAGGAAACAAACATAAGTGTTTTTCTTCCCATCATCGGTTTGGAAATGAGGAGATAAACTGCAAATAACATTGCTTAGGCTTTGCGTGTGGGGCTGAATTGTCCAGGTCATGGAGTTTGGAGGCCGTTTAAAGGTTATGTACTAAAAGAAGAACCGTATTAAATAGCTAAGCTTAGTTTCACTTTGATGTCGAGAGAGCTGGCTATCCTACTAGATCTCAAACGTTTCACCCTGTCACAAGGTTGAATTTATGTTGTTTTCTGCCATATAATATCCAAATAACATATCGATTAGGTTAACTGTCCTTAACAAGGTGGTAATGTTTTAAAGACCTTGCCAGTTAGTGGTATGAAATAAAGATACTCATTACAGACAAGTTACTTTGTAGCAATATAGTTTTCTCCTGTTTAATCTAAAAGCAAAAATATGTTAAACAGCTCTGAAAAGGTGTTTATGTCATTTTACTTACAGGTATTAAAGAGACAAGATACATCAAAAGACTGCACAAGAATGTCTCAACACCCAAGGTCTAGTTCAAGTTGTTAAATTTGCACTTGAATTATTTGTCATGAATCCAATAGTGTTTACCTGTAGATGCCAAAATGCCAGCTAGAGCAAATGGCCTTAAAATTGCGTTATCGTTCCAGACTAGATATAGCACCATCCTTCGGGTTTGCTGTTAACATACTAATCTGATTAAGCATAAGAAAAGCATTTATTCTAGAACCAAGACACATCATTAAGAGAGTAGAGCATTTAATCAATGCAGCTGGTTTCTTTTTTTCTATCAAGTTCAACATTGTCCTACTCTAATGAGAGAAGAAATAACATTAATTGTTTGGAATGATACAAACAAGAGCAAAATATCCTCCACCCTACATGGGGTTGTGGCTTGGGATGTTGCTGAAGTTGCATTACTGCTACATAAGTTTTTTCTTGTACATTGAGTATTTTTTCTGCACTATTAGTTCATATCAAGCAAAGTTCTTAGCCAATGCAATTTAACATTGAATAGAGAGATTGACATTGAAGCATGATCCACCTGAGTATGTGCTTTACCATGTAGAGCTACTATGCAGAGATGTTACCAAGTAATGCATTTTTTTCCTTGGATTTATTGTAACCAAAAACAAGGTTATCTGTTGATCATTTTTTTTTTCTTACAGCCAATTCAATTTATTTTCTCCCACACTAATACAGTTGTTTCTGCAATTTAATTTCTTTTCCTTGGCAAATGCAGATTGCCCATTGTTACAGGTAAAATGACATCAATTGGCTTCATGTTTGTTACCGATGAAATCAATCAATACTTTTGTTACTACAGTAGCTAGAAACAAGAGTAGATAAGATCATAGATCTTAGATAGATATCTATCTATCTATCTATCTATTACTGTAACTAATTAGGTAAAGGTATAGAGCTACTATGAGGAGATGTTACAAAGAAATGAATTTTTTTTCCTTGGATTTATTGTAACCAAAAACAAGGTTATCTGTTGATCATTGTTTTTCATACAGCCAATTCAATTTATTTTCTCCCACACTAATACAGTTGTTTCTGCAATTTAATTTCTTTTCCTTGGCAAATGTAGATTGCCCATTGTTACAGGTAAAATGACATCAATTGGCTTCATATTTGTTACCGATGAAATCAATCAATACTTTTGCTACTAAAGTAGCTAAAAACAAGAGTAGATAACATCATAGATCTTATATAGATATCTATCTATCTATCTATTACTGTAACTAATTAGGTAAAGGTATAGAGCTACTATGCAGAGATGTTACAAAGAAATGAATTTTTTTCCTTGGATTTATTGTAACCAAAAACAAGGTTATCTGTTGATCATTTTTTTTTCTTACAGCCGATTCAATTTATTTTCTCCCACACTAATACAGTTGTTTCTGCAATTTAATTTCTTTTCCTTGGCAAATGCAGATTGCCCATTGTTACAGGTAAAATGACATCAATTGGCTTTATGTTTGTAACCGATGAAATCAATCAATACTTTTGTTACTACAGTAGCTAGAAACAAGAGTAGATAAGATCATAGATCTTAGATAGATATCTATCTACCTATCTATCTATTACTGTAACTAATTAGGTAAAGGTATAGAGCTACTATGAGGAAATGAATTTTTTTTCCTTGGATTTATTGTAACCAAAAACAAGGTTATCTGTTGATCATTTTTTTTTCTTACAGCCGATTCAATTTATTTTCTCCCACACTAATACAGTTGTTTCTGCAATTTAATTTGTTTTCCTTGGCAAATGCAGAAACTCCAATAGCCCAAGGTTTCTGTCCAGTGGGTTTTGGTACAAACAAAAAATAGTACACAATTTAGAAATCTATTTCAGTTTGGCAGCCAAAGCTTAATAATTTGGTAGGGGAAGCCCATTGTTACAGGTAAAATGACATCAATGGCTTTATTCTTGTTACCAATGAAATCAATGAATACATTTGCTACTACAGTAGGTAGAACCGAGAGTATTTAGTAGGTTTTATGATGTGATTTCCTTTTTGTTTCTTACAATAATGATGATAATGACTTATGGTTATTATTGTTCTGTTTGGTACAGCAATTTTGCTTTACAAAAATATTAATCTGTCAAAAAGAGAGGGAAAACAGAAAATAGAGAGAAACATTTTGAATGTAGATCAGCACATAGTTTTCTGATGTAAACCTGCCTTTATTGTTGTTTACCAAGTCAACATTGAGAAACTTAAGTGTAACAACCATTAACTTCAGTATAGTAGTTCTAATTAATTTCAGTACAGGATTTATAGAATTCATATGTTGTTTTGTAGAACCTGTTCATGAACCAGTTTAAATAGGCTCTAATTGCAGTGTTAAAATACAAATTCTCCCCAGCTTAGTAGTCCCATACATCCCAAAGAGTACCGGTAAGGGGCACAATGTTAGAATATAAACACAGTTCTTCATTGTAATCATAAGCTTATGTTCCTGTTCACTAAATCATTACTGTGCAATGAAATCACTAGTGGAGATTGGTTGGCGAGAGAACTGTGGGCTCTTGGAGGGATTACATACAGGGATGTGTTGTGCATAATGCTTTGATGTCAAACAGCTCTAAGCAATTGTAGGTTTTGGTCATCCCTATTTTTCTAGGAGGTGATGTTTTTCCAGGCCTCGTTATACAAAGGAAGCAAAAGAAAAAAAGACAGCCAATTGTTTGAGTAGTGAATTAGTTGCAAAGTGCTCATGTGTCTATTCCCATCCTCTCATAATTGTAGGACCTGAAAACAATCAACATTGTTCAGTCAGTGCTGTAATAATGCATGCTTGACTTGTCGAGTGGGCAACATCCTGTACCCTGGGAAATAAAGTGCAAGTGCATGTAAAAAGGGAAGCCGTTGTTTTATTCAGTTTACTTAGTAGAGTCATGGTTTGTATTTCTGGAATGATTTCCGCACAGGACCCTACTTCATTATGCATGCTGTAGCCGTACAAGAAATGTTTGCACGCGCACTTCCCAAGACAATTCAACTGCAGCATGCATAATGGTACGGACCTGTGAGGAAATCTTACCGCATTTGTTGCTGTTGTTGTCTGTAAAGTTGTAACAATTGTAATTTATAATTTGCAATTTGATATCTCAGATTAAAAATGAGTAAAAACTATTAAATGAAAAATAAATCAATAAAGTGAAGCAAGCTTAAATCTACCTGTGACATTCTAAGTTTTTCTTTAAGCCAAATGTATTTTGCAAACACAACCGATTTTTGAACTGCCAACGACACACTGCATGGACTCACAGCAAAGAGTGTCCTAGTCAGAGCCGCCTAGTGCGCTACTCGCCCGAAAAACCCGCTACCCACCAGCGGATGATCTAAACAACACTGTCTAAACTGACGCGCATCACACTATCCCAATGTTTTCAGTAAAAAGTAGCGCGTACAAGGATTTCGGTTAAATAACTCTCGGCTCCTGCCTTTTCTCCCAGCAGCGCCATCATTCAGTGATTTTTTCAGTCCAATTTATATTCCTCGAACGCCGGAGACAGCCTCGCTCCCACTAACATATGGACAATTGCTCTTTTCACGCGCAGCACAGCCCCCCTCTCAATAATTCACATTTATTTTACAACTCCAAAACCACTTTTCAAACTCGGACTCTTTTGCACGCCAACTTCTTTAACACCGTTTCTGAAACCTGGTTTTGGACCTGTAAACTGCTGCAAGCCGACCCGACAACAACATTCAGCCAAGGTCCAGCTTAGCCAAATGTGCTTTGCACGCACTCCCTCTTTCCGGCAGTCGTGCCGTCGGCTTTCGGACTTCAAGTCTTAATGATGACTATCCATCACCGGCTGCAGTTTTGCATTTTACTCAACCAATTTGAATTGGCCTTTATTTAATTAGCTCCGCGCCCTCAGTCACGGAAGTGCGCCCTAAAAAACAACCTGCATTCCTACCCGTGCTCTATAGAATTTGCTTCCTGATGCGTAATTGTCGCCTCTTGCTCTTGGCTGTCAACAAATTCAGGACACTCACTCTTCAGAGAGATTGTGCTATCAACGATTTGGGCCTAAAATGTCACATACGACACATCTTTCCTTCGCGCTTCTCCCTTGTTTCCCATCTACCAACAATTGCATGCCAAGTAAAAATTTGGAAACTTGTTATAAGACTGCAAGCTTATTTGATTACGAACGGATATGTCAGCAAGGCGCGAATCCCATGTTCACGCTGACAATTGACGAGCAAGTTCTCCCCGTGTTTCAAATGAGGTTGCACATTTTTTTGTAGCTTAATGTTGCACTCTGGCGACGTTCACACCATAACGGTTGTCTTTGGATCTGGTATTTGCACAGATAGCTATTCCGTACATTGACTGTACCAGTAATATTCGGACAGAGTATGTACCACCCGTCCGGCAAGTTCTGTATCTGCTCTAGGAGCAGATACAGTGTGGAATCGGTGGCGTTCTCGACTTGTACCGACACAGTGAAAGCAAACAGGTTTGATTGATTCCGGCATTGTCGTACCAAGGCGCAAAGTGAAAACACATAACCGTTGCGCTCCAGCGATTGTGGACTGGTGTTGCGTATGCACGTGAAAATGCGAAAACCGCCTCAGTGTGAACATGTGTAAAACTTGTGAAAATCCAAGCTGTACTGGTTCAGGGGTCTACATTGTGAAGGTAACCTTGGAGTTACGGGCCGCGCAGATGAAATTTACAGTGCAAGTGACGAACGCCGTCAATTTACACCTTAAGAAGACAGGTATGTGGTCAAAATACATCCCTTATATTCTGTCCTACACTTTGCTCTCAAGCCAGTTAACACAAAGCCGTAACGAATAGTTGTATTATTCATTTGCTTTTATGAGCTTCAGTGCGGTCTGAAATATTTACGTATCTTTTAAAGCGCGCAACACCTGAACGCGCGTGATTTATCCTAATTGCCATTATGACGACACATTTTTTGAGCTGCTTTTGCAGATCGAGTAGACTCTGAGCACGCTTGCAGAGATCAAACACAATAATTGTTTTCGTTCTAACGTCAATTGTTGATGGCTTCTGTAAAACTCTGCCCGGCGTTTGCACTCTTACCGAGGCATGTTCTTCTGACTTCAGGAAACATTAGGGGACCATTTTGGCTAAATTTTAAGGAGCATCGTCAAGAAAGATAAGTTCTACGCCAAGCAGCTACGCAAGCAATGCGACATTTAAATACGACACTTAATTTTGTTTTCCATATACTGCACCAGAGTTGCTTTTATATTTCAACATGGGCCCTATTTATTGTCAGTCTGTAGTTAAACGAGAAAAGCTTGAAGTAAGTTGCTGTCTCTACTTAAAATGAATATCATAACGACACACGCTTGAAAACACAGCGGCTACAAAGCCCGGTGACCACTACATTTCACTGTTTATTTGAACTGTTATTTGAGGTGGCGGACGCTTTCAACTGCGTGGCATGTTGCCCGTTTTCTCTTGCACAAGACAATAGTCTTCTATTTAGCTGGCATGCAATGTCTGTGTTGAAAAACCTGTAAAGGGTTTTGATATGGTATCCGAGGAGGCTTATCCACCAGTTATCTATCAGGTTTAGTTAGAATTTCCAAGACCTTCCTGTCACTTCCTTTCTTCCTTCCTTCCTTCCTTTTCTTCTTTCTTTCTTTCTTTCTTTCTTTCGTTTCTTCTACATGGCAGCCGGAAGTAAATGATAACGCATCCGGGAATCCCATAAACTATTTGCATAACTGAGAGGAAACCATCTTGACTTTGGGTTGTTGTTTGAGACCGAGTGGAGTTCATTTACCTGGATAACTACGTACCGAAAAGGACATCACACACGGAGATATAGGACAGCGTTTGTTGTTTCTGTAGAGGTGAGTGCCTGGCTAGACCGTTTGTCATGTATGTGTTATATTCGTTACGTGGTGACCAAAGTCAGCATTCAAAAACAACATACACGTATGCCCTATTCACACCAACTAAATATTTTTAGTTAAACCATGTTTTAAAATGTGAAAATTGGTTATCGAACAGTGGAACACGGGCCTTTACTCAAACTTTAACATGCTCTTTCTGTTTGTGCTAAATTTGTAGTAGACAACTTCATTAAGCAGCTTTTACATAGGAAGCAATTTTAAGCTGTGTTTAACTCAACAGCATTTAAACGTGTTTAAGCTTCGATGTGAACGGGGCATTAGTCTATACAGGAGCGACTACAAGAGGAAACAAACATAAGTGTTTTTCTTCCCATCATCGGTTTGGAAATGAGGAGATAAACTGCAAATAACATTGCTTAGGCTTTGCGTGTGGGGCTGAATTGTCCAGGTCATGGAGTTTGGAGGCCGTTTAAAGGTTATGTACTAAAAGAAGAACCGTATTAAATAGCTAAGCTTAGTTTCACTTTGATGTCGAGAGAGCTGGCTATCCTACTAGATCTCAAACGTTTCACCCTGTCACAAGGTTGAATTTATGTTGTTTTCTGCCATATAATATCCAAATAACATATCGATTAGGTTAACTGTCCTTAACAAGGTGGTAATGTTTTAAAGACCTTGCCAGTTAGTGGTATGAAATAAAGATACTCATTACAGACAAGTTACTTTGTAGCAATATAGTTTTCTCCTGTTTAATCTAAAAGCAAAAATATGTTAAACAGCTCTGAAAAGGTGTTTATGTCATTTTACTTACAGGTATTAAAGAGACAAGATACATCAAAAGACTGCACAAGAATGTCTCAACACCCAAGGTCTAGTTCAAGTTGTTAAATTTGCACTTGAATTATTTGTCATGAATCCAATAGTGTTTACCTGTAGATGCCAAAATGCCAGCTAGAGCAAATGGCCTTAAAATTGCGTTATCGTTCCAGACTAGATATAGCACCATCCTTCGGGTTTGCTGTTAACATACTAATCTGATTAAGCATAAGAAAAGCATTTATTCTAGAACCAAGACACATCATTAAGAGAGTAGAGCATTTAATCAATGCAGCTGGTTTCTTTTTTTCTATCAAGTTCAACATTGTCCTACTCTAATGAGAGAAGAAATAACATTAATTGTTTGGAATGATACAAACAAGAGCAAAATATCCTCCACCCTACATGGGGTTGTGGCTTGGGATGTTGCTGAAGTTGCATTACTGCTACATAAGTTTTTTCTTGTACATTGAGTATTTTTTCTGCACTATTAGTTCATATCAAGCAAAGTTCTTAGCCAATGCAATTTAACATTGAATAGAGAGATTGACATTGAAGCATGATCCACCTGAGTATGTGCTTTACCATGTAGAGCTACTATGCAGAGATGTTACCAAGTAATGCATTTTTTTCCTTGGATTTATTGTAACCAAAAACAAGGTTATCTGTTGATCATTTTTTTTTTCTTACAGCCAATTCAATTTATTTTCTCCCACACTAATACAGTTGTTTCTGCAATTTAATTTCTTTTCCTTGGCAAATGCAGATTGCCCATTGTTACAGGTAAAATGACATCAATTGGCTTCATGTTTGTTACCGATGAAATCAATCAATACTTTTGTTACTACAGTAGCTAGAAACAAGAGTAGATAAGATCATAGATCTTAGATAGATATCTATCTATCTATCTATCTATTACTGTAACTAATTAGGTAAAGGTATAGAGCTACTATGAGGAGATGTTACAAAGAAATGAATTTTTTTTCCTTGGATTTATTGTAACCAAAAACAAGGTTATCTGTTGATCATTGTTTTTCATACAGCCAATTCAATTTATTTTCTCCCACACTAATACAGTTGTTTCTGCAATTTAATTTCTTTTCCTTGGCAAATGTAGATTGCCCATTGTTACAGGTAAAATGACATCAATTGGCTTCATATTTGTTACCGATGAAATCAATCAATACTTTTGCTACTAAAGTAGCTAAAAACAAGAGTAGATAACATCATAGATCTTATATAGATATCTATCTATCTATCTATTACTGTAACTAATTAGGTAAAGGTATAGAGCTACTATGCAGAGATGTTACAAAGAAATGAATTTTTTTCCTTGGATTTATTGTAACCAAAAACAAGGTTATCTGTTGATCATTTTTTTTTCTTACAGCCGATTCAATTTATTTTCTCCCACACTAATACAGTTGTTTCTGCAATTTAATTTCTTTTCCTTGGCAAATGCAGATTGCCCATTGTTACAGGTAAAATGACATCAATTGGCTTTATGTTTGTAACCGATGAAATCAATCAATACTTTTGTTACTACAGTAGCTAGAAACAAGAGTAGATAAGATCATAGATCTTAGATAGATATCTATCTACCTATCTATCTATTACTGTAACTAATTAGGTAAAGGTATAGAGCTACTATGAGGAAATGAATTTTTTTTCCTTGGATTTATTGTAACCAAAAACAAGGTTATCTGTTGATCATTTTTTTTTCTTACAGCCGATTCAATTTATTTTCTCCCACACTAATACAGTTGTTTCTGCAATTTAATTTGTTTTCCTTGGCAAATGCAGAAACTCCAATAGCCCAAGGTTTCTGTCCAGTGGGTTTTGGTACAAACAAAAAATAGTACACAATTTAGAAATCTATTTCAGTTTGGCAGCCAAAGCTTAATAATTTGGTAGGGGAAGCCCATTGTTACAGGTAAAATGACATCAATGGCTTTATTCTTGTTACCAATGAAATCAATGAATACATTTGCTACTACAGTAGGTAGAACCGAGAGTATTTAGTAGGTTTTATGATGTGATTTCCTTTTTGTTTCTTACAATAATGATGATAATGACTTATGGTTATTATTGTTCTGTTTGGTACAGCAATTTTGCTTTACAAAAATATTAATCTGTCAAAAAGAGAGGGAAAACAGAAAATAGAGAGAAACATTTTGAATGTAGATCAGCACATAGTTTTCTGATGTAAACCTGCCTTTATTGTTGTTTACCAAGTCAACATTGAGAAACTTAAGTGTAACAACCATTAACTTCAGTATAGTAGTTCTAATTAATTTCAGTACAGGATTTATAGAATTCATATGTTGTTTTGTAGAACCTGTTCATGAACCAGTTTAAATAGGCTCTAATTGCAGTGTTAAAATACAAATTCTCCCCAGCTTAGTAGTCCCATACATCCCAAAGAGTACCGGTAAGGGGCACAATGTTAGAATATAAACACAGTTCTTCATTGTAATCATAAGCTTATGTTCCTGTTCACTAAATCATTACTGTGCAATGAAATCACTAGTGGAGATTGGTTGGCGAGAGAACTGTGGGCTCTTGGAGGGATTACATACAGGGATGTGTTGTGCATAATGCTTTGATGTCAAACAGCTCTAAGCAATTGTAGGTTTTGGTCATCCCTATTTTTCTAGGAGGTGATGTTTTTCCAGGCCTCGTTATACAAAGGAAGCAAAAGAAAAAAAGACAGCCAATTGTTTGAGTAGTGAATTAGTTGCAAAGTGCTCATGTGTCTATTCCCATCCTCTCATAATTGTAGGACCTGAAAACAATCAACATTGTTCAGTCAGTGCTGTAATAATGCATGCTTGACTTGTCGAGTGGGCAACATCCTGTACCCTGGGAAATAAAGTGCAAGTGCATGTAAAAAGGGAAGCCGTTGTTTTATTCAGTTTACTTAGTAGAGTCATGGTTTGTATTTCTGGAATGATTTCCGCACAGGACCCTACTTCATTATGCATGCTGTAGCCGTACAAGAAATGTTTGCACGCGCACTTCCCAAGACAATTCAACTGCAGCATGCATAATGGTACGGACCTGTGAGGAAATCTTACCGCATTTGTTGCTGTTGTTGTCTGTAAAGTTGTAACAATTGTAATTTATAATTTGCAATTTGATATCTCAGATTAAAAATGAGTAAAAACTATTAAATGAAAAATAAATCAATAAAGTGAAGCAAGCTTAAATCTACCTGTGACATTCTAAGTTTTTCTTTAAGCCAAATGTATTTTGCAAACACAACCGATTTTTGAACTGCCAACGACACACTGCATGGACTCACAGCAAAGAGTGTCCTAGTCAGAGCCGCCTAGTGCGCTACTCGCCCGAAAAACCCGCTACCCACCAGCGGATGATCTAAACAACACTGTCTAAACTGACGCGCATCACACTATCCCAATGTTTTCAGTAAAAAGTAGCGCGTACAAGGATTTCGGTTAAATAACTCTCGGCTCCTGCCTTTTCTCCCAGCAGCGCCATCATTCAGTGATTTTTTCAGTCCAATTTATATTCCTCGAACGCCGGAGACAGCCTCGCTCCCACTAACATATGGACAATTGCTCTTTTCACGCGCAGCACAGCCCCCCTCTCAATAATTCACATTTATTTTACAACTCCAAAACCACTTTTCAAACTCGGACTCTTTTGCACGCCAACTTCTTTAACACCGTTTCTGAAACCTGGTTTTGGACCTGTAAACTGCTGCAAGCCGACCCGACAACAACATTCAGCCAAGGTCCAGCTTAGCCAAATGTGCTTTGCACGCACTCCCTCTTTCCGGCAGTCGTGCCGTCGGCTTTCGGACTTCAAGTCTTAATGATGACTATCCATCACCGGCTGCAGTTTTGCATTTTACTCAACCAATTTGAATTGGCCTTTATTTAATTAGCTCCGCGCCCTCAGTCACGGAAGTGCGCCCTAACAAACAACCTGCATTCCTACCCGTGCTCTATAGAATTTGCTTCCTGATGCGTAATTGTCGCCTCTTGCTCTTGGCTGTCAACAAATTCAGGACACTCACTCTTCAGAGAGATTGTGCTATCAACGATTTGGGCCTAAAATGTCACATACGACACATCTTTCCTTCGCGCTTCTCCCTTGTTTCCCATCTACCAACAATTGCATGCCAAGTAAAAATTTGGAAACTTGTTATAAGACTGCAAGCTTATTTGATTACGAACGGATATGTCAGCAAGGCGCGAATCCCATGTTCACGCTGACAATTGACGAGCAAGTTCTCCCCGTGTTTCAAATGAGGTTGCACATTTTTTTGTAGCTTAATGTTGCACTCTGGCGACGTTCACACCATAACGGTTGTCTTTGGATCTGGTATTTGCACAGATAGCTATTCCGTACATTGACTGTACCAGTAATATTCGGACAGAGTATGTACCACCCGTCCGGCAAGTTCTGTATCTGCTCTAGGAGCAGATACAGTGTGGAATCGGTGGCGTTCTCGACTTGTACCGACACAGTGAAAGCAAACAGGTTTGATTGATTCCGGCATTGTCGTACCAAGGCGCAAAGTGAAAACACATAACCGTTGCGCTCCAGCGATTGTGGACTGGTGTTGCGTATGCACGTGAAAATGCGAAAACCGCCTCAGTGTGAACATGTGTAAAACTTGTGAAAATCCAAGCTGTACTGGTTCAGGGGTCTACATTGTGAAGGTAACCTTGGAGTTACGGGCCGCGCAGATGAAATTTACAGTGCAAGTGACGAACGCCGTCAATTTACACCTTAAGAAGACAGGTATGTGGTCAAAATACATCCCTTATATTCTGTCCTACACTTTGCTCTCAAGCCAGTTAACACAAAGCCGTAACGAATAGTTGTATTATTCATTTGCTTTTATGAGCTTCAGTGCGGTCTGAAATATTTACGTATCTTTTAAAGCGCGCAACACCTGAACGCGCGTGATTTATCCTAATTGCCATTATGACGACACATTTTTTGAGCTGCTTTTGCAGATCGAGTAGACTCTGAGCACGCTTGCAGAGATCAAACACAATAATTGTTTTCGTTCTAACGTCAATTGTTGATGGCTTCTGTAAAACTCTGCCCGGCGTTTGCACTCTTACCGAGGCATGTTCTTCTGACTTCAGGAAACATTAGGGGACCATTTTGGCTAAATTTTAAGGAGCATCGTCAAGAAAGATAAGTTCTACGCCAAGCAGCTACGCAAGCAATGCGACATTTAAATACGACACTTAATTTTGTTTTCCATATACTGCACCAGAGTTGCTTTTATATTTCAACATGGGCCCTATTTATTGTCAGTCTGTAGTTAAACGAGAAAAGCTTGAAGTAAGTTGCTGTCTCTACTTAAAATGAATATCATAACGACACACGCTTGAAAACACAGCGGCTACAAAGCCCGGTGACCACTACATTTCACTGTTTATTTGAACTGTTATTTGAGGTGGCGGACGCTTTCAACTGCGTGGCATGTTGCCCGTTTTCTCTTGCACAAGACAATAGTCTTCTATTTAGCTGGCATGCAATGTCTGTGTTGAAAAACCTGTAAAGGGTTTTGATATGGTATCCGAGGAGGCTTATCCACCAGTTATCTATCAGGTTTAGTTAGAATTTCCAAGACCTTCCTGTCACTTCCTTTCTTCCTTCCTTCCTTCCTTTTCTTCTTTCTTTCTTTCTTTCTTTCTTTCGTTTCTTCTACATGGCAGCCGGAAGTAAATGATAACGCATCCGGGAATCCCATAAACTATTTGCATAACTGAGAGGAAACCATCTTGACTTTGGGTTGTTGTTTGAGACCGAGTGGAGTTCATTTACCTGGATAACTACGTACCGAAAAGGACATCACACACGGAGATATAGGACAGCGTTTGTTGTTTCTGTAGAGGTGAGTGCCTGGCTAGACCGTTTGTCATGTATGTGTTATATTCGTTACGTGGTGACCAAAGTCAGCATTCAAAAACAACATACACGTATGCCCTATTCACACCAACTAAATATTTTTAGTTAAACCATGTTTTAAAATGTGAAAATTGGTTATCGAACAGTGGAACACGGGCCTTTACTCAAACTTTAACATGCTCTTTCTGTTTGTGCTAAATTTGTAGTAGACAACTTCATTAAGCAGCTTTTACATAGGAAGCAATTTTAAGCTGTGTTTAACTCAACAGCATTTAAACGTGTTTAAGCTTCGATGTGAACGGGGCATTAGTCTATACAGGAGCGACTACAAGAGGAAACAAACATAAGTGTTTTTCTTCCCATCATCGGTTTGGAAATGAGGAGATAAACTGCAAATAACATTGCTTAGGCTTTGCGTGTGGGGCTGAATTGTCCAGGTCATGGAGTTTGGAGGCCGTTTAAAGGTTATGTACTAAAAGAAGAACCGTATTAAATAGCTAAGCTTAGTTTCACTTTGATGTCGAGAGAGCTGGCTATCCTACTAGATCTCAAACGTTTCACCCTGTCACAAGGTTGAATTTATGTTGTTTTCTGCCATATAATATCCAAATAACATATCGATTAGGTTAACTGTCCTTAACAAGGTGGTAATGTTTTAAAGACCTTGCCAGTTAGTGGTATGAAATAAAGATACTCATTACAGACAAGTTACTTTGTAGCAATATAGTTTTCTCCTGTTTAATCTAAAAGCAAAAATATGTTAAACAGCTCTGAAAAGGTGTTTATGTCATTTTACTTACAGGTATTAAAGAGACAAGATACATCAAAAGACTGCACAAGAATGTCTCAACACCCAAGGTCTAGTTCAAGTTGTTAAATTTGCACTTGAATTATTTGTCATGAATCCAATAGTGTTTACCTGTAGATGCCAAAATGCCAGCTAGAGCAAATGGCCTTAAAATTGCGTTATCGTTCCAGACTAGATATAGCACCATCCTTCGGGTTTGCTGTTAACATACTAATCTGATTAAGCATAAGAAAAGCATTTATTCTAGAACCAAGACACATCATTAAGAGAGTAGAGCATTTAATCAATGCAGCTGGTTTCTTTTTTTCTATCAAGTTCAACATTGTCCTACTCTAATGAGAGAAGAAATAACATTAATTGTTTGGAATGATACAAACAAGAGCAAAATATCCTCCACCCTACATGGGGTTGTGGCTTGGGATGTTGCTGAAGTTGCATTACTGCTACATAAGTTTTTTCTTGTACATTGAGTATTTTTTCTGCACTATTAGTTCATATCAAGCAAAGTTCTTAGCCAATGCAATTTAACATTGAATAGAGAGATTGACATTGAAGCATGATCCACCTGAGTATGTGCTTTACCATGTAGAGCTACTATGCAGAGATGTTACCAAGTAATGCATTTTTTTCCTTGGATTTATTGTAACCAAAAACAAGGTTATCTGTTGATCATTTTTTTTTTCTTACAGCCAATTCAATTTATTTTCTCCCACACTAATACAGTTGTTTCTGCAATTTAATTTCTTTTCCTTGGCAAATGCAGATTGCCCATTGTTACAGGTAAAATGACATCAATTGGCTTCATGTTTGTTACCGATGAAATCAATCAATACTTTTGTTACTACAGTAGCTAGAAACAAGAGTAGATAAGATCATAGATCTTAGATAGATATCTATCTATCTATCTATCTATTACTGTAACTAATTAGGTAAAGGTATAGAGCTACTATGAGGAGATGTTACAAAGAAATGAATTTTTTTTCCTTGGATTTATTGTAACCAAAAACAAGGTTATCTGTTGATCATTGTTTTTCATACAGCCAATTCAATTTATTTTCTCCCACACTAATACAGTTGTTTCTGCAATTTAATTTCTTTTCCTTGGCAAATGTAGATTGCCCATTGTTACAGGTAAAATGACATCAATTGGCTTCATATTTGTTACCGATGAAATCAATCAATACTTTTGCTACTAAAGTAGCTAAAAACAAGAGTAGATAACATCATAGATCTTATATAGATATCTATCTATCTATCTATTACTGTAACTAATTAGGTAAAGGTATAGAGCTACTATGCAGAGATGTTACAAAGAAATGAATTTTTTTCCTTGGATTTATTGTAACCAAAAACAAGGTTATCTGTTGATCATTTTTTTTTCTTACAGCCGATTCAATTTATTTTCTCCCACACTAATACAGTTGTTTCTGCAATTTAATTTCTTTTCCTTGGCAAATGCAGATTGCCCATTGTTACAGGTAAAATGACATCAATTGGCTTTATGTTTGTAACCGATGAAATCAATCAATACTTTTGTTACTACAGTAGCTAGAAACAAGAGTAGATAAGATCATAGATCTTAGATAGATATCTATCTACCTATCTATCTATTACTGTAACTAATTAGGTAAAGGTATAGAGCTACTATGAGGAAATGAATTTTTTTTCCTTGGATTTATTGTAACCAAAAACAAGGTTATCTGTTGATCATTTTTTTTTCTTACAGCCGATTCAATTTATTTTCTCCCACACTAATACAGTTGTTTCTGCAATTTAATTTCTTTTCCTTGGCAAATGTAGATTGCCCATTGTTACAGGTAAAATGACATCAATTG
>CATIXD010000016.1:0-19632 GCA_949710005.1 Ricordea florida
CTCTGGGTCAGCAGGAAGCCTTGGTGAGCAACGTGATAGAATTGTCACTCGATGGGGTGTCGAGTCTAGAGTCCAGTCCATGCTTCACGAAGGAGGTGACACTGTGTTTGTCGCATAGTGCATCCAAGTTGGAAGGATATGAGATCGTGATTAAACAGTTAATCGACAAAGAGAACAACCAGTGGCAGGATTTAGAGACTGCAAATACGTGGCACAAAGCAAGTAAGGCCAACCGGGAGGTACTCCACATTTGAAATATTAATAGGGTGCCACTTTGGTCCTGACTTCAAACCCCCAAAAACAACTTAAACAAAAACGAACCCAGAAACAAAACAAACATGGCGTGAAAATTAAGAAAATGTACGTACAATTAACTCTCTTTTACATTAACACCCTCAGAATCCCTTGTAAAAATCCAAATCTTCCCCCTCCAAAAATGTCACTCAAGATATTCTCATCACAGCATAAAACTCAAGCTGCGAATCTGAAATCCAAAAATACCCTTTGCGGCTTCCTAAAATTATAAGTGCAGGTTTCTACACATACCCCCATTAGTAACTTCACTCCTCTTGGGTCGAGTTTTCACCACTTAGAATCAGAACCTCTCCTACAGTACTCCCTATCTGGTGTAGTTGTGCGAGGCTCCTCAATACTTTTCACTTTAGTGTCCGTTAATAGTGTTTCGATGTAAGTCTCAGCTCTTCCGTAGCCTTCATTCGTCCGGTGCAAGTGTTTCGAACTGTGAAAGTGAGAAAGCCTTGGTTCATCTAACGTTAATGTTTTCATTCTCATTTTAAAATAAATTGTAAGGCCCTCAGTTTAACATTTTCCTTTTGGGTGAATTATTTTTTGGATGCCCTCCGCCAAACACATTGGACCAGTTATTTAAACTTTGTCAGAACTATACCCTCGGTTTATATAACGCTGGAAGGGTTCGTATCTGATCTCTGATTAGCGATTAATTTGATGAAACTAATTCATTTTCAGTGAGCAGGTTTTGACGTCTTATTCTGGTGAGTTATAAACGAGATTTAGAGGTTGGATCAGCTCAAATTCACTTTACACAACGGTTTTGTTGAGCAAGGTCTAAAGTGCCCTATGTATAGTATTTTCCTCACCATGTTGTATTATTACTCTCCACTCTACAGGTGCTGGAAGCTCTGAGACGGTGTTACCTTTTGCTGAGGTTAGAGTGACTCACTGCTCGACCTTCGCGGCAATATGGCGTCTTAAGTCCTTCATGTTCTCGGAAAAAGTCACTTCAGTGACTCTTGGGAACAGTTTCAACGTTCCAGACTATCCAAATATCAGCGTTACTTTTCCCTACGGTGCCATATCTCCTACAGAGGAAGATATCTCGATGGAAATTAAGGTAAACGTATGGATGTGTTTGATAATGATTTGGTTGCCTGTGACAGTACTGAGAAATACATCTTTCACAAATTATTCAGGCTCAAAATATACCAACTTCCCATCATTTCGTGATCTCAAATTGTTTCTTTTTCTTATGGCATGTCTTCTGTTTATGGGTTCTAACCAGATTTAAAACTCTGCGCAATACTTTGCAAAGTTGACGTTGTGTCTCAGCTCAACGTAAAATGTAATGACCAAGACCTTTCCAGCAATATTTAACAGAGTTCCTCTTTCGAAAGTAACACATAAAAGTTAAGTCCATTCCTTTACATACCCCTTTCGCTGCCAGGACCTTTGTAGAAATTCTTCTTTCTGAGTGAAACACAATTTCTTACTTATTGTCTTTGAGAATAATTATGACCTTACATCGATCTATCACTCTGGAGTCTGACTCTAGTTTTCATCGTCGTTATTGGTTTGCTTCACGTCATAATTTTAAACAATCGTAGTTAGAGTAGTTAGAGTGGCGTTTACTTTTAAATTTGGACATGAACGCCAAATGATTTAAGTTGCTGTTTCTCAGGTACAAGAAGTTCCGCATGACGGCATGAGAGAAAACGGAGTGCTGCCTGGTCCAATTCTTCGTCTCTCCTGTTCTCATAATACTGAATTCTCGAAGCCTCTCACAATAACCATTCCTGTTTCCTTGCGAGAAGACGTGAAGGATGTTCCAGAATTGATGAGCTCCCAGTTAAGAATCTTTTACCAAAATTCCGACCTAGCATCATCTGAATGGGAAGAGATCACAGCGCAAATGGATTCACCGCCAGAGATGAATAATGGAGTGGTGACATTCCAAGTCAGGCATTTCTCTGAGTGAGCATAGTCGTTATTTTTTCATGAATTGAGCAGTAAAATAACTTGTAATGGAATCCGAGTGTTCTCCATTTTTAATACCTTTAAGCTCGATATCAATAGGATACCAGTCAGTTTCGTTTCAAAGGGAGATAAGAAAAACTGTGAAAAGAGTTAAGCATTCATGTTGGTAGGTAGTGAGGGAGGTGGACAGGTAGGTACGTAGGAAGGGAGGGAGCAAGCGATGTTCGGTAATTGGTAGGTAGGTAGGTAAACAGGTAGGGAGGGAGGTGGATATGTAGAGATGGAGGTAGCAAGGTACATAGGGAGACATGTGAACAGGTAAATAGGGTGGGAGAGAGGGATGTAGACAGTATAGGTAGGTGGCTGAGTGGATTGATAGGTATTGTTAGTGGGATAAAAGGAATATAATTAGATCTGATATCTATCTATCCTTATCCTATCTATCATGGCACAGAGGACCTCCATGTTTGTTCGCCACTTGGTCCGCTGTAAATGCTGCATTGTGGACTAGTTTCGAGGTCATCCATCCAAATTCTGTTGTCTCTTTTTCAACCATCCTCCTTCAGATAGTTTTGGTTTGTCTCCATTTCCCTTCTGGTCTCAATTCGAGGGCGATATATATAGTAATGGTGATTGAATTGCTTGCGGGCAATGTGGCAAGTAAACCTCCGTCTCTTTCGGCGTTTTTGGGTGATGATGGTGTCTGTGTTGGCTGGTATCAGGACCTGCACTTTGTAGGAATAGCAACTCATGGGAACACAGGTAGATGGGTGAGTAGATTGATAGGCATATAAGAAGGATATAGAAAAAGATTGTAGTTAGATCTGTAGGGAAAGTCATGCTGCTAATAACGATAATGGTTCGTTTTGCTTGCAGGTTTTGGGTGTGGTTTGATTGGCGTTCTTACTCCTTGTCGAGAGTGTTCCTCTATGTATCCAATACCTACAAGCGCTCCATGCCACAAGAGGCAGCGTTCACAGCATGTTTATGTGAGACAAGTCCATGTCCTCCATTTCAATTGGCTCTTTGTTGTTATCCAGTTCATGTCAGAGAGCAAGTCAAGCGTGAAATGCTGACGTCATATGCTGTGGTTCGTCATGGCGAAGGCAACTCCTTGCAGCCCATGTGTAAAGGTGACAAGGCAAATATTCGCCTCGGTGAAGCACTAAAACCAGTAAGCGGGTGTGAGATAGAAAGCTTCTTTGTCAGGTTTGTAGTAGCCTCCTTCACAGCTATTGTCTGGTTCGTCACGCAACGCTTCGCGGTCAATTATAATAAGCATTAGGTTATTTTTAAGTATTTGAGACTTTTTTTTCTGTCAAACTTTGGTCGTTTTTACATGTTTATTGTCCGAAGCTTCGAGATGATGAACATATGAGGTCTATGAGAACTGAACTCTGAGACGTTAGAGGGGTCACATATTAAAAGCCGTCGAAACTCATCTGTGTACCGCATTTTTTTTTAAAGCTCACAAAATACAGCGTGAAAATGTTTAAAAACTCATTCACACAACATTCTTTTATTGAGGAACAAACCGAGAAAAAAATGAACAGCTTGAAGTGTGTGACATAGGAGAGCGTTACTGTGAAACCGAACGAACCCAAAGATCAGTTGACTCGGTCGGGATGACGTCACGTCATTCTGGAGTATGGAGATGAGTGCTAACCCGCATAGTGCCCTTCCGAGGAAAATACCCGGATGGATAGTGCCCGTCCGTGAAAATGTGAATTTTCTGACAGTTATACCGTATTTTTTAGGCAATGTACGTTGCGAATTATTGAAATTTCAGGCTGTGCGTATGGATAAATATTTGATTGAACCGCATTTAGTGGGTTTTGACTGTTTTTCAACTGGCGCGCGGAAGAAAATTTAGTGGTGAACAATAAAGACAATAGAGTGTTTATGTCTCGGAACTATCGGTCCGATAGTTGCCCCTTGAAAATTTGATGTTCTTAAAACCAGCATATTTGCCCTCGAAGCTTCGCTTCTCGGGCATATATTTGTTTTAAGAACATCAAATTTCCGCGGGGCAACTATCAGCCAATAGCTCCTCGACAGAAACACTCTATTGTTTAAATAGTTGATGTGGCCGAGGGCCGAATCGACTATCACCTCTTATAGTTCACCACTAATTTTTCTCTTATTCTTATTGGTTTAAATTGATGACGTGACGCGATAGTGTTCGTCCGCGGAGAGACACTATCAGGTCATAGTGCCCTTCCGAGGAAAATACCCGGATGGATAGTACTCGTCCGTACAAATTTTAATAGGTATGGCTACGCGCTTCGCCGAGGTCAGCGAAGATGTTTCTATCTTTGTCAGTGAGGTTGTACCTCAAAAAAAACCAAGGTAGGCACAGATAAATAGTTGATTTCATCTGCATTTAGTTGGTTTTGACAGTTTTTCAACTGGCGCCCGGAAGAAAATTTAGTGGTGAACAATAAAGACAATAGAGTGTTTATGTCTCGGAACTATCGGTCTGATAGTTGCCCCGCGGAAATTTGATGTTTTTAAAACAAATATTCTAGTTTTAAGAACATCAAATTTCCGCGGGGCAACTATCAGTCGATAGTTCCTTGACAGAAACACTCTAATGTTTAAATAGAAATCGAGGGCGAATAACCTAATTGTTTTATTAAAAATCACAAATGAATCATATTATGTCGGTGAAGCAAATCCCAAAATACTAAATCTTCCTGCGAAACTTCGCTAACGCGCGAAGACGTCGCCATTTTGAAAACAACCTTCAACAAAGAGCTGTCCTCAAATTAAACAATAGAGTGTTTTTGTCAAGGAACTATCGCTCGGCTGATGGTTGACAGTTTAAAGAACATCAAATTTCCAAGGGGCAACTATCAGACCGATAATACTAGTTCCGAGACAGAAACACTCTATTGTCTTTAATGTTCTCCGTGCCAGTTGAAAAACAATTAAAGCCCTCTAAATGGAGATCAATCAAATAATTATTCATGCGTCTTTACCTTCAAAGAACTTTAACCGCATACGAAGTCGCCGCTTTGGTTTTTTGAGGTACTCTCTCATTGACAAGGATACTTAAATCTTCTTCGCTAATTTCGGAGAAGCGAGTACCCATACTTATTAAAATTTTCCCGGACGAGCACTATCCATCAGGGTATTTTCCTCGGAAGAACACTATAAGCTGATGGTGTCTCTCTGCGGACGAACACTATCGCGTCACGTGATCAATTTAAGCCAATAAGAATCGGAGAAAATTTAATGGTGAACTATAATAAACAATTAGATTATGAGCTCGAGATTTCTATCGCGTGATAGTTGACGAGGGCGCAGCCCGAGTCAACTATCACGCATAGAAATCGAGAGCGAATAATCTAATTGTTTTAGTATAAATCTACTAGTCGTTCAAAACTTTGTCTTTTCTGGAACAGCTTCGACCAGTAAACTGTCTAAATCTTCTTCACGGACACTTCGAAAACGTGAAGAAGCGGCCGCCATTACGCTACTCACTATCTATCACAGAATAGATAGTGGGTAGCGTAGCCAATCAGAGCGCGGCATTTGTGATAGAGCCCTAGTAGATTTATACTAATAGCTGAAAGTGTGTAGTGGCTCAGCCAATCAGATTTCCGCATTTGCATCGGTATACTAGTAGATTTTTTGTTAAATATATACAGATATATTTGTGGCGCATAACGTTACGTCACATTGGCCACTTGTACTAAAGTCTTGATTCCGTGACAGATTTCTGGGAGACGAACGGTTCCTGCGAAGTGACCTTGTTCATGTTGCAGAAGACAACGTTCCACAAGTGCAGTTCTCAACACCCCAGGATGCTGGCCAGCAGAGTAAACTATTGTGCAGCTTGCTCATCAATCCTTTACCACATGTAAATACACAAAGCAGCGTAAAACATATCTATTGGGTTGCTTTCTACCAAAACGTAACACTGCATAGTTTTGTACTTGGATAAATGCACACACTACATAATTGTATCCGCAAATGAACAAGAAAGAATCTTGCGTTATAAAGTATAGTACCGCTTATTAGCTTTCCAAAGAATGGTCACACTGCTTGGTTTGATCCACAGATGAAAAGGTTAGAACCACACTGTACAGTAAAACAAACAGTACCACAGTACAGTACTGTTCAGTAGCTTTCCAAAGAATGGTCACACTGCTTGGTTTGATCCACAGGTGAAAAAGTTAGAACCCCACTGTATAGTAAAACAAACAGTACCACAGTACAGTACTGTTCAGTGGCTTTACAAAGAATGGTAACACTGCATGGTTTGATCCACAGGTGAAAATGTTAGAACCACACTGTACAGTAAAACAAACAGTACCACAGTACAGTACTGTTCAGTAGCTTTTCAAAGAATGGCCACACTGCATGGTTTGATCCACAGGTGAAAATGTTAGAACCACACTGTATAGTAGAACAAACAGTACCACAGTACAGTACTGTTCAGTAACTTTTCAAAGAATGGCCACACTGCATGGTTTGATCCACAGGTGAAAATGTTAGAACCACTGTATAGTAAAACAAACTGTACCACAGTACAGTACTGTTCATTAGCTTTACAAAGAATGGTCACACTGCCTGGTTTGATCCACAGATGAAAAAGTTAGAACCACACTGTATAGTAAAACAAACAGTACCACAGTACAGTACTGTTCAGTATCTTTACAAAGAATGGCCACACTGCATGGTTTGATCCACAGGTGAAAATGTTAGAACCACACTATGTAGTAAAACAAACAGTACCACTGTACAGACAGTGTATTTCATTAGCTTTCCCTGAAATGGTGGAAAGGGCGTGTCTTTGTGAGTTTGAATATCGGTAAACGAATAATTTATAATTTATAAAAGGAATTCGATCAAAGCGATATCACACCTTTGCTGCCACCCGTTATACCACTAAATGATATGTGGTAAAAGAAAATTACATGGCCGCGAGGCGATATACGAAGTTTTTCTTGCTGCGTCCACTCGTTTGCTGCACTCATTCTCGCCGCAGCCATGTAATATGCTGTAATGGTTACGACGTGACGTGGCTTTTTCTGCGATATCTTTGTATCTTTTGTCCAATAAGGAATTTGGAAACTCAGAATAAATAACATATCTTACTGCAGTACACTTTTCGATCATGTTTATTCAAATGTGAAATAACATTTTCCGTTAATCTGGTGATTGTTATATTGCCTTTCAGGCTGAGCTGACATTTCCTTCAAGGCAAGGTAAGAATATTAGAAAAAAAGGTAAATCAAACGGAGGTGACAAGTTAAGTTGTACAACCGAAAGTTCAAAGGAAAGCTGACTTTTCTAGGGTTATGGCCCACAAATGAAATGACACTTTTTCCATATAGTGACACAAGTTATCAACCTAATTGAGGGTCTCCGGGGGGAGGGATCCTCTTTCTCTTGTTTCCTTCCAAAATTGCCTTATGTTTCCACGTTCCCGCAATTTTCCTTGTTTGTTCCCCATAACATGTCTCCTTGCCAAATATCCCTTACTCTCGATTCCCCCCCCCCCCTTCTATAGAGTTTTGACCCCGTGTTCCCTAAAACAGGAGTCATGTTCCCTTATTCCCTACGATATTTTACCTAAGTTTCCTTGTTCCCCAAACCTCTGGAAGACACTCCTGTTTGATAAACCCATTTTTGTGTTTCAATGCGTCAGATTCCAAGTTTGTATAGATCAAGCCCTTGATACAGCGTACGAATATTGTTTTCCTGTGTGTTTGGTTTATCAGGGTGTAAAATTAACATCTTTTTCCGGTAGCCACTTGGCTCCTAAATATTCTAAAGTAGTAGCCAATTCCAAAAAGTTGGTGGCCATTATGTTTAAGAGCTCACATGACATGTTGGCAAACGCGATGAAAAATGAGCCCGCAATTTGCACGTGCTACAAAGAGGACACTAGAATGATTCATATACAACGTAAAAGGTTACATAAATACAAGATGGCGTCTTGTGGATTTTCGTTCGTACATGTGCTGCGTGTTGGAAATGAGGTTTATGAGGAACTTTGCTGTAGATTTATCTTTACAAATCTTCAACAATCACTAGATCTCTAGGGGAGATGTGATTAGAAATTCTAGTGCCGTTCTGAAAACCACTTTTGTGAGAACACACCCTGTCTAAAGGTTATTATTATTATGTCCATTCCTTGTAGACTCAGGCTAAACTAGGATGTTCGGCCTGGTATATAGTACTTTGGAGCGGGTTACAACAAGTCACCACAGGTCCCAGGACTCTCTTTTCCTTCTTTTTTACAGAGTCAGTACTTTCCTTAGTATCTTTGCTGTCCCCAACAATGCTGTTTTCTGGATAACTTCCAGCTTCACGTTCACGCCGATTCGCTTCATGTACTCCTTAAAGTTGACTGATACGGCTCCAAGAGCCCCAATGACAACAGGCACTACGATGACTTTTCGCATGCACCAGACTTGCAATTTCATCTTTCAATAGTTGGTATTTCTCTACCTTCTCGAGTTCCTTCTCTTTCACCCTGTCATCACCTGGGATGGCAACATCAATCACAACAACCTCTCTCTCCTTCTTGTCAATAAAGACAATGTCTGGTCTTCTAGCCTCGATTTTCCGATCACACTGGATTGTGAAGTCCCACAGTATTTTGAAATTTTCACTCTCCACCACTCCCTCCGGTTTCTGTTCATACCAGTAATTAGCTCTTTCCAATCCACATTTACCACAAAGTTGCCAGTGAATATACCGTGCCACGTTATCATGCCTGCCTTTATATTCTGTCTGCGCCAACTTACTGCATTCACTCACCACATGGGCCACCGTTTCTCCCTTACTACCGCACATTCTACACAAAGGGGATTCTGCTGTGTGATCAATATGAAATCTCGTATAATTTGTTCTCAAAGATTGTTCCTGAGCGCTGCATATCAGGGCCTCAGTACATCCTTTCAAATCTCCTTTAGCAATCCACTGCCAAGTTCTATCCCAATCAATACCTTCCTTTTCTCTCACATACTGCCCATGCATTCTTTTCCGCTTGCATTCATTTTCCATCTCCTTTACTTCATTCACTTTTATTATTATTAAATATATAAATTATTATTATTATTATTATTATTGTTATTATTATTATTACTATTATTATTATTATTATGTAGGTCCTTGAAGTCTTGCTCTTTTCACTTATGGTGCCGAGTTCAATCCATGAGCTTAGGGCAGTCAAAAGTCTGCTGGATTACTTGATGGATAGAGTCCTCCTTGGTATGTGAGCAGTTCCAAGGAGGACGATCTTCTGTAGCTCTGGTATTCTGATGTTGCCTGGAATCTTGCCGATGTAGTTTTCTGTTCCCTTCTTGACGAGCCCAGGAGCTCCAATGATCACTGGGACAGTTGTTGTTTTCATACCCCATCGTTTTATTATTATTATTATTATTATTATTATTATTATTATTATTATTATTATTTTCATCTTTGTGAACTGGATGATCTTCTTCCTGTTTGCTTCCAAAGGGAGCAAGTCATAGCCCATGACCAAAGCTCCCTTAGAGTTTTCTCCTTACTCTACAGCTCTAATACTTTTTTCAAGATCCTTGCTGTTCCTAGTAACGTAGCTTTCTGGAGTAATGAAATATTAATTTTTGACATCCAACTTTCCCAGCCACTTGTTCAAGTTACTTGCTACACTTCCTAATGATCCTACAATAATCGGTATCACCTGCATGATTCTCATGTTCCACATTCTTGCAAATTCTCTTTTAAGGTCCTGATACTTTTCAACTTTCTCATTCTCCTTTTCACCAAATCTTTTATTCACTGGTGCGGCAATATCAGTAATAGTGCACTTTCTCTCCTGTTTATTTACAACTGTGAAGAATGTCTGCCTCCCTCAAGCTGTGTTCTCCACAAGTCACAAGAGTTTGAGCTTTTTGGTTGTTTATTTAAATTTATGTCTCAATCACATGCTCTCGATCTCGCTTGTCGGTCTCTCATTTTCGCACACTGAAAAACTAGTTCTTGTATTACAAGAAATTGGGTAAATCAAACGAATTGATTAAGTAAGTTATAACACCATAAGGTAAATGGGAGGTACTGACGTTTCAAGCGTTAGCCCTTCGTCGGAGCGAATGAGAGGATTGTAGGCTACGCACAATTTATAAAGAGAAGTTTGGAGCCATATTGCTGTTTGGTGAAACCGTAGCATTGTGTGAGTGGAGGTGAATAAATTAGATGAATGATTAAATGGATGAGTAACGTTCGTTGATACCGTGGGGATTAAGAGAACCGAGTTGGAAGATAAACTTCTGTTCTAGGTTTTTACGGCTTTCCGTGTTGCCCTGATGCACGGTAAGGCCACATACCGCCATGTTTTGAGTGGAGTGGTTAGGTAGATTAAAGTGTCGTGCTACAGGTTTAGATGCATCTTTGTCATTTCGTTTGACGTCGCGTAGATGTTCGCGGAAACGGTCACCTAATCATCTGTATATTTTCTTGCATAAGGGACCGTTAATTTTTTTAGGGGATAGGGGGGCTGGTGGGATTTGGTGGAGTGTCAGTGGGAAATTTAGTGACCCCCCCCCAGCTTGCCAATTTTCTCACATGACACCCCCCTCGAAAGAAATTTTTTTGGGGATGACCCCCACCCCTTGGCTACCTCGAAAAAAAGTTACACCTGGTATTTTACAGATTAATACGTTCAAATGCCAGTACATGCATCTTGATGTCATATTAACTGACAAGTGAATATTTACAAATCTATAAAGAAAGCTGTTTTGCACACATCTCATCTAAATTTCTCAAAATATTCTTCCTCTCTCTCTCTCTCTCTCTCTCTCTCTCTCTCTCTCGCTCGCTCGCTCATCTCTCTCTCTCTCTCTCTCTCTCTCTCTCTCTCTCTCTCTCTCTCTCTCTCGCTCATCTATCTCTTTCTATCTACCTACCTATCTATCTATTTATACTGTTTGTAATCCAGTATGAGATACGCAATACTGTAAACATAAACATTTTTCCTCTTTAGATAATGATCCTGGCTATGTTCATAAACTGTCGCTAATTAAGAAGGCAATATCAGAAGATGAATATTTCACTTTGACCTCCTAAAATCAAGTTCTCAATTTTCCAGAGTAGTTGGCTTTGATCGTAAAAAATCATCAACAAGCCCTTCATTTCCACAACACTGATACACCAATTTGAGTATTTTAAAAATGCAAATGAAAAGGATGACAACCTATTCATTAACACCACTCAACTATTGTCAAGGCTAATTCAGGTGATATTCCCTTTGAAAGCAAAGAACCATCAACTGACACACCAACCAACTCCAATGTGCCACATGGTAATGCTAGTCAATTCTCACTCAGCTTAACTCGTTGACCAGAAATCAAAGAGTGAATGGTAATGCTAAACCAAAAGAAGTAACAAAGAGAAATGGAAACCCAGGCCTTGTCAAAGAGGACTGTGTCATTGAGGACCAAACTGGTCATACAAACAATCAACTTGTGAGATGATATGATTGAAAAGTGCAAAAGTTCAAGCAGTTATGACATCACAGATCTAAAAAAAAAATAACACTTGCGTAATTATTGACGCGTACTCCGTTGAGCGCGTGCTTGCTTTCGTCACAAGGGTACACCTCTGGACAATTAGTAAAAATCTACCTGTAGACTAATGCAAATGCCTCAGTCTGATTGGCTGTGTTACTGTAGACTGTCAGCCATTAGACAGCACTTGGTTGAAGATCGTTTTCAAAATGGCGACGTATGGGCGCGTTTAGTGAGGTTTCGCAGGAAGATTGAGTATTTTGGTGTTTTTTTTTCATCGACACACGATTTGTTTATTATAATTTTTACTAAAACAATTAGATTATTTGCTCTCGATTTCTATGAGGTGATAGTTGATTCGGCCTTCGGCCTCATCAACTATCACCCCATAGAAATCTCGAGCTCCTAATCTAATTGTTAAATAGTAGATGCAGAATTGACCAATGAGAGCGCGTGCTTTACATTGGTTATGTTATCAATAAAAATTATGCACAAACCTACGTTTCCCTTCATTATTGACCCCCAAGTATCTTTGTAAAACAAAAACGAGAAGACCCTCGACGTTCTACCACACCGACGTTTCAGCCCATAGATATCGAATGTAAAGGCCTCAATGGCGCATCCAAAACGTTCATGTACGCTATTACAGAAATGCAACCCATAATGACAACAAACCCTGAGCTTGCGCAGTACGCTATTACAGACTAGAAATAGGTTTTTTTATAACTGGCCAACCAGTTTCAATGCTCAACAATACTTTTAACTGTTCTAGCCCACACTTCCTAAGCATTGGTTATTTCTAGTAAATCATTTTTTATGGCTTCTCCTTTTGCCTGGCATGTCACCACAGATGGCCCTCATAGTAGATGCATACATGACTGCAGTACGGTTTTCATCAACTATGAACATCATGTCATCGATATTGTCACGCTAAATTCATGTAGTATCTGTTAGAATACATTTAAAGATGAAGACTTCATCAAGGTTTTACAAGTTGTACGGCATTTCCTCATAAATTGCGACGTACCCTACCCTCCTGCGTTACGCCTTGGGAACACATGCAGAATGGCATAGTGTTTCTGACTTGTCTAGAATGGAATATCGCACTTGTTTTGAGCTAGAAATTGCTAGAAATCCAGGGGATTTTCGATAAGTGCATGCCCAAACCAGAAATAACGAGTGAGTTGCGTCCCTAACACTGGTTTACAAGAAATGCGCTACCTGAAGCAGAGCCTGAAGACAATTTTGCCTTATTCTGTGTGTTACGAAAACTGTCTACGTATTGTAATTTCTTATTGTAAGCAATTTCTATTTTGAATTTTCAAACGTATTGTAATTTCTTATTGTAAGCAATTTCTATTTTGAATTTTCAACTCAAACACGGAGGGCATAATATCTCAACATTGCCCAACATGTTGTTATGAGCATACTAACTATGTTGTGAGATTATTTGATAAACGCGATTGTTAACCTTGCAACTGGAATTTATGTTATAATGCAGCAGCAAGCGTTACATACCAAACCAACATAATGTACACTCACTTTCTAGATTGATTTCCAAACACCGAATAGAAAATACTACATTAATTTATTAAGTATAGCCACATCAATTAGGGAAGGGAGTTAAAATTCTGGATTTTTTACGTTTCAGTTTCGCCAGGATAACCAAATATGTTGACAAAAAAAGGTTTCGGTAGTATACGTTGTATGTTTCTTGGGATTTTTGGACCTGGAGGATTGAATGTGCAGTAATTGGCAAAAAAGAGTGCTGATCCTGCTAGTCATCAGTAACATATTAACTGGTAATCAATATTGTTAATTTTAGCTTATTACTGGGGCCCAGCCGAAGGCTGGCACCGGTTATAGAATGCAGACGGTTTCTGTCGTTTTTTCAACGTTACATTGTTAGGGATATATCGCTGACTGAGATATATCGCTGGCTCGTTACTTTTGCTCGCTGGCTCATTGAAATCTTATCCGCAATTTTGAACAGCACGAGGGATGGAGGACAATCAAGAGAAAGATTATAGCTTTTTGTTCCCCATCCTTTACGATGCACTAGTTTATGAGCGAAAATTTAAGAGTGAATATTTGGAGAGACAAATTTACCAGCGATCACTTAAGAGTGAACCTTCCATCGTGAAACGTATCGAGAATAAGAGCGACTTATGAAAGCTATCTACACTGAGTGAACCTTCCATCGTGAGAGGTGCGAGAGGTTAACTATATCTATGCAATCCCGTGTCCCACTGGGCCCCGGTAAGTTCCACGTAGTGGTTCTCGTTCTTAAAAGTATGATACGTCCATCTCTGTATTTATAATATTATGTGTATTCCATCGGTGTATTAATTCATTGTTGTTTGATAATACCAAGACTGGTTTGTACCACAAATCCTGAAGTGTGCTATAACACAATAAACCGTCACTTGGAAATTATGTTACTTACATCAACAAATTAATTTGTTGCAATTCTTTTTGTTTTAAAGCTGGACAGGAATCAAGTGAGGAAAAGGTCGATTTGCAATCGCGCACTGCATCCCAGACTAGAACTCCGAAACGCAACTGCAAAATTAAGACCCAAAAAGGTATTTTGTAAAACTAAAATACCAATTATCATTAGAATTCATAGTTTGTACAATGTTAAAAAGGTCATGAATTTTACCAGGTATCTTGAAAACGTCCTTAAATTTGCCAAAGGTCCTCGAAAAGTACTTGGTTTCTCTACTTGATCTAGAATGGTCTTTGAAATTTAGCATTCCTTATATGCCCTATAACTGATCTGGTAAATTAAATGGTTTTGTTAAAGAACTCTTCTCCACAGATACATAAAGAACTCTAGCTAAAAGACTAGTTTGTACCACAAATCCTAAAGTGTGCTATAACACAATAAACCATCACTTGGAACGTTACATTAACGTTAATTTGTTGCAATTCTTTTTCTTTTAAAGGTGGACTGGAATGTAGTGACGAGGAGGTAAATTTTATAGTTAAACAAACACTGCCACAGTACAAGAATGGTTACACCGAATGGTTTGATCAACAGATAAAATTTGTTGAACTTCTCAGCTTAGTGTTTCTTAATTGTGATGAAATACTGTGGCTCTGGTTTGATCAAATAGCATAAGAGTGTGCTTTGAAGTTGTTGTTATTGTGGGTTGATTGGCCCTGTTTCTTTTTCTTGACAGGAAAACCTTTGCGAACTCGGCATGCTAAGAGTTACTCTTCTTGCAGACGAATGGGGTTCATCAAAAGGTGGATTATCCACCCTAAACAGGGAGCTGGCCAAGGCGTTAGCTGATGTTCCAGGTGTAAAGGTCTCTACCCTGGTTCCACAGTGCAGTGAACAAGAAAAACAGATAGCGCAAGATCATGGTGTTAATCTGGTCATGGCCCAAGATATAGGGACAACTGAATTAATCAGGTTAAGCTCTCCACCGGAGGACCTTGCTATCGATGTCGTCATTGGTCACGGTCAAAAAGTGGGACCTCCCGCACAGGTGATAGCCAACAACCGCAAATGCACGTGGGTCCACGTGGTACACACAGCCAGTGAAGAACTTGCAATGTTTAAACAAAGTGAAAAGGCAATTTCCAAGGGTGAGAAGAAGCAAGAGACTGAACTCTATTTGTGTAAGAAGGCTGACCTTGTCGTGGCCATTGGACCGAAGCTAGCCGAAGCTTGGTCAGCTTATCTTTGCCGGTTCAAGAAGGAGTTGTTTGAATTCACGCCCGGGGTCTTTAAAGAATTTGAAGATTTAGAGCAAAGAGAACACGATCTGAGGAAATTTCGAGTGTTGGTATTCGGTCGTGGTGATCCAGAAGATTTTGAGCTGAAAGGATACGACATTGCTGCCCAAGCAATAGCCGAGCTAAAAGACAAGACCTATCACCTTAACTTTGTCGGGGCTCGTGATGAAGAAGTAAATGGTGTCATAGACTATCTACTTAAGCATGACATCGATCGAAGCCAGCTCTTTGTTCGCGAATTTCGAAAAGATAGGGAGAAGCTATCAGAACTGTTCTGTGAAGCTGACCTCGCAATCATGCCATCAAGAACGGAGGGGTTTGGGCTGACTGCTTTGGAAGCTTTGTCTGCTGGTTTGCCTGTTCTTGTATCTGATAATTCAGGATTTGGGGAAGCACTGAAAGAAGTTTTGTATGGCAGTTCTTACGTTGTAACAACGGATGATGCCATTGATTGGGCCAACTCTATCCAGCAGATCCGTCAGAAGAATAGAAGTGTGCGATTGGCTGAGGCAAAAAACATGCGCACAAACTATGCTCAGCAGTACGACTGGTTGAAACAGTGTGAAGAACTCGTAAAGCGTTTGCGAGACATGCGCAGAAGTATCCGTTGACATTCCAATGCACTCTCATTGTTTATGCGTTAAGCATTAAAGTATTTTCTGTATTATAACTTGAGAGAGGCACTTTTTTATATAATGAGTATTAATGAAGTCGTCCAGACAAGTTATGCCGCCCTTGCCCTTACTTACTCCATGTAAACTGAATGCTAGATCAATAACACACTTTGAAATAAAACTGTTACCAATAGTTATAGAAACGTAAGATAAAAGATAAGCTGGGGGCCTGGGACTTTCAGTGTTGGCCCTTCATAAATCAACGTTGTGTGTTAGACTATGATGCGCCCTTAGTTCATTCATTTAATAGACTTCTGTAGCATAGAAGACCAGTACTTTTGCTGATAAGTTGGATGTAACGGGAATAATGTTTTTATACATAACATTGAAGTTGTCATTTCTCTTAAAATAGTTGTCTCAGGTGGCGGAGTTGAAAGGGAGGCTATAGTCTCCCACTTAGAAATGTAGAGGGGTAGAGACACCATCATTTCATTAAAAGTCAAATATGACATTACGTGTCTGAGTCAAAGGCTGGGAACTTCAAGTCTAGGACATGCATAAGATATACAATATTAGATGCATGACTGCATTCTGTGGTTGCGCAATATTCAATTAGAGCATGGCTTCTAATTGGTTGATCAGGAAGCAATTAAATAATTAATGATTGACGGCGTTTAGAAAGATGACTCCGTTCCCAGAAACGGTGAGTGATCCGTGATCTCGACTGCGAAATCAGGACTAAGATTAATAATGATTAAGACCAATACTGATTATCACGAACTGAGATTAATATTGTTTTCATGTTTAGTCTAATGAAATTAAATAGCCACGATATAAAATTTACAACATGCGTAAATAATAAAGCCACCTATTTTGTGGCTCCAAGTTTTGAAGCTCTCAACAAACTTCCTGCCGTGACCGTTAATACCACGTTTGGGAAAATCGGTACTGATTTTTATTACTGCGAACACTAAAGAACTAGCTGAGAGACAATATGATCGCCGAGCTCAACATTGTCTCTCACTGAACTGTGACATGTTTATTACCGTCAATCTGTATCCCGGCGGGGGGACTCCCATATGGAATGGACGGGGATGCTCGTCGTCTCGCTTAGGGGGTGTAAATTTCGGATTTTGGTCTCGCTTAGGGTGTTCTGGGCAAAATGTTATTATTTTAGCCGTCATGGTCTCGGTAAGGGTTGCACGCGAAGAAATAACAAAACAGAAAGAGTTTTGATTCTTCATATTTACTTAATTCATATAGACAAAGTTTTCCATACCATTAATATCTAAAGTCCATTGTAACAAAATGTCTTTGTCTTGGTCTCTTTTAGGGGTCAGCATAAGCTTCGGCCACGCCCAGATTGGTCTCTTTTAGGGGTTAAATTCAAAATTTCCGACGAGCATCCCCGTCCACTCCATATGGGAGTCCCCTCCCCGGGATCTGTATTCGCTCTGACGAAGGGCTAACGCTCGAAACGTCAGCACCCCCCTCTTTTACCTTACGGTGGTACAAATTACTTTATCAGTTTGTTTGATTATCCCAATTTCTTGTGTATTCAGTTTATTCATTTCTACCTTAAGCTTCCGCACGGCGCGCAACGTGCAAACAATGACACATGACAGTAGTGGAGTGTGATTCGTGTTCGGTGCCTGATGGGCAATATGGAGCAGCGTTTTATTTACAAATACGAATGTTGAAAACCTTTTACAACATAACTGGGTATTATCGCTAAATTAATTAACACAATAAAACGGCAGAATACCGTCACTACATATGCCCCTAACCAGGTTCTATTAAGACGTAATGTTAATATAAGTGAATCGATGCAAATCTACGTGATCTATCACGTGGCTTGCGTTACTCCTGCTGTCACGGCTTTCAATAAGAAAGGAAGATTTCATTTAGAGGAAAAGGTCTATCCGAAGGATTGAACGATAAAGTTGTAGGAAATCACTTTTCCACGCTATTATGTGTATTGTCGTGATGGAGTTCAAAAGCCCATCTTGTTCTGCTGTTCGTCTTTGCCTTCCGAAGCAAGTGGGACGGATGTTTTTTCACTTCATGTGATCATTGTTTCAGATCACGTGATGTTATTGTACACGTTTCCTTGGTTTAGGGTGGCCCCCTGGGACTGGAAAGCGTCTGGACCGTCATGTGACCACCGTGGCATGCAGTATTTCCATATTGTGTTGTTGGTTTCCTTGGTCAGGTAACACCCTTTTCGATTTACTCTGAGTTTGTAAAACGATTGGCTGCACTTAAAAAGCTTTGATTACTTTTTTTCTCAGACTGCCAGTGTAAAGAACAGTCTTCGTGTTTTATTTGTATCGAAAGCTGGAAACCCGGAAGCAGAGTTGGTTTGGCTTGTCGGAGTTGTGGCGGTGAGCATAATTTGATTAGACAAAGTTTGTAGTCTAACTAACACTTACTTGTAGCTTGTAAACAATGCTGAATCGATATGGTACAATTCAAGTAATAATTGTAGGTTGAATAATCTTACAAGAGTCTGAAAAATCAGTGTTAGATTGTGGTGATCAATCGACAGACGCTGACGATGGACTTTGACTTTCACTCGATTTATGCAAGGTTGATTTTGGAATAGTGACAAGATTACTGCGCTTAGAATGACCATTTATTTATAAATAGGAGTGTGTGGACCTGGATTAACTGCAGAATACCCTGCCATTTTGACTGCGTTACTGAAAACGGTGGCTACGCGGTACGCGGTACGCGGAATGAAATTAGTGTTAATTGTCAAACTATGTCATAAGCTGGCTACGCGGTACGCGGCACGTGGAATGAAAGAAATTTCAAAGTCTTTAAGTATGTTAGAAGCTGGCTACGCGGTACGCGGAAAGAAATTAATTCAAAGTGTGTTGTAGCGTGTTGCTTTTGGCGACTCATGGTTAAAGAACGAAGTATATTACGCCATGATTAGCGTGCTTGTTTTTCCTCGCGAAGCGAGGTTAGTAATCGTGTCGGTTCCGGTCAGACCACGTGGCTCGCAAGCCCGAGTAAATCAAGCCGAGAGTTTTTATTTTCCTCTTATTATTATATCTCTCAGTTAGTACGCGTGCTGTGATTGGTCAATTTAGCGGGCCGTACTTCACTGTACGGCCCGCTAAAGTTTGTTTTGGTCGCCAAAATGACTTCAGAGATATAATAAATATGTTATTAACCTCGTTTTCTCGGTCCGTACTGTAAAATACGGATCCTCGTTTTTTCCCGTCGATTTATCGACGGGAAAAAACTCGGTCCGTATTTTACAGTACGGACCTCGAACTCGATTAATAAGAGGTATTTAATCGAGTTCGAGGTCCGTACTGTAAAATACGGACCGAGTTTTTTCCCGTCGATAAATCGACGGGAAAAAACGAGGATCCGTATTTTACAGTACGGACCGAGAAAACGAGGTTAATAACATATTTATTATATCTCTGAAGTCATTTTGGCGACCAAAACAAACTTTAGCGGGCCGTACAGTGAAGTACGGCCCGCTAAATTGACCAATCACAGCGCGCGTACTAACT
>CATIXD010000017.1:0-19549 GCA_949710005.1 Ricordea florida
AAAAAGCTGCATTGTGATGTCTTCAAAAATGGCGCTGGAAATCAAGGCGTTCGAGAAGAGACTGGGGCAGAGTTATGTAGCCTATAAATAATGGACCCTCCTGCATTCTGGGAGATCTGTGGTGCTTCATTCAGCTAAAAAGATGGCAGCTTGTTTCCTGAGCTTTCCGCACATACCAAATATGCCATGCTTTTTATTAGAAAACTCGCTCCACCAAAGCGCATTCTTCGAGGTCTAATGGCGTCGTGTTTGCCGGCGTTGTAAAGCGAAGTTTTCGGCTTGGAAAGAATTTAACAGTGTGCAAAATAACACCACTTCAAAACGAAATTTTACATCTCTGACATCTGGGTAAGAATCGTATCGTTTTTGTTTTGCTGAATTTTTGTTTCTATGGCTGTTATATCATATTGAAGTTGGCTCGAATATTGCAGGAGAAGTCCACGTCTGGGTGTTGGGAATTTTGTCCTTTTGGAAAGAAAAGTCGACAAAGTATTATCCACATAGGCGACTCGATCAGTCCTCGCATGACAGACTGCAATCCTTGGACTGTGCAAGTAATAATAGATTCTCCTGCAGACGTTTTGAGCTGGCAGCTTCACGCCACACACCAAGAACAGACGATTCGATGTTAATGCCTTTATGAAGGCCCGAAAGGAAGCGAGGGAGGTGGCAGTACAAGAGTGTAGAAGTTTGCAAGGAGAAATTAACAGAAACACGAGAAAAATTAGTAGACTAAAATCGAAGGTTTGTGGAATGTTTGCATTTATGTTTTTAACAGTTGCACTGCAATGCACTTTGTTTAAACTTAAATTACTTTTTTAAGCAAACTATAAGGTATGCGGTGAAGACACACATGCAATTAATGATAAATATTTCTATAAATGCTATACATCAACTGCCACTGCATTCATGAGCAAAACAGCCCCCATGACTATTCTCAGGAACCAAATTCCAGTCCCAACAACTAGATTTTTCTACAAATGTGTTCTTTTTGTTTTTTGTTGGAATGCTAGCTAGTTTCCTGTCTTCAGAATGCACTTTTGAGGGGGCTTCCTGGATAAAATTCTCAGGGTACCCTGTGATGAGGAGGTGTGTTTTGAAGACAGATATCAGTGTTAATTCTTTCTTTAAATAATGTTCTGGAAGAGTTAAGTTCAGAGAAGTCTTAGGGCCTCTCCTTTGCTAAAGCCTTGTATTATTCCTGATGGGTGGCACATGGAAAAGATCTTGTACTGAAAAGCTTCACTTGGCTTGAAGTGAGTGTACACATCAAGCACATACTCAGTAAGAAATCTCTCGCCTTTGTAAACAGCAGTATTGAAGAAATTGGTCTCTGTTTCAGATATTTCAGATGCTAGGTGGACCCAGGGCACATGGTGACTAATGTCAACCTTTTTTGGCATGCATTCCTCTTTAAATAAAAGCAAAATCCCCCATGTTGACATTGTGAAACATGTCAATCTATTGTTTTCAATCTTGGAGCAATTGAAGGCTATCCAGCCCACTTCTTTGGATGTGTTGGCTGAGGAATAACACAGTAGGAGCTATTATTTTCAGTGAAAACAAATACATGTAAGTGGGCCAGGTATTCTGCAATTTAGCTGGAATTTCTTTTGAAAATGTTTTGCTATAAAGAACAGCCTGTTAATAATATTCAGAAGTTACCACATTTGCATTTAAGAAATTTTATTAGAAAATTATATATTTCAAAATGTTTTTGAGAAATGTTATTCAAAAGTTAGCTTAATAATATTGAAAAGTGAGCACATTTGTATTTTAGGAATGTTATTGGAAAATATATTTGAAAATGTTTGCTGGAAATTATATTCAAGAGTTAGCACATTTGTATTTTATGACGAACCATAATGTGCATGTTTGTAAAACTATTGCAATAAACGTTAAACTTGGTTTAAACTTATGCATCGACTGTAGTCTGATTCCTGCCATCGTACAACAATAACAATGCCCAGGGTGGGGACTTTCATATAAAAGTGACAGGGGGTGCTTGACTTACATCTCAGGGGTCAAAAATGCGGTTTTGATACCTATTAAGGTGTTCAGTTTCAAAAGGTCCCAAGTTGTGGCTTTCACGGTACGGGCGAGAGTAGACATGAAAAGTTTCACAACACTGTATTTTAACTTTCAAAAGTGTATCCATACACATTTGTAAACTTGTAGTAGCACTTCAGCAACACGTGTCATTTCCTGAAGTAAGACACTGTAAACGGCTTTTGGGCAGTCACAATAACCCTTGCGTTTCCTTTCCTGGGGCCTTTGCTTTTCTTTGAAAAATACTCAAGAACTGATTCTCTGGGGATGTGGCAAAGTCGATACAAATCTCTCACGACTCGATTGTCCTGCGTGTAAACAATACAATCTACGGGTGGGCTTTCTGAATAGGTGTCACCATACCGTGAGGATGCCTTCTTAACACTCTCCAATATGAAACAAAAAACTTCCGCAGGCAAATCTCTTGTAACTTACTCAGTCCAAGGATCACGGGCTGTCATGCGAGGACTGAGTCGCCAATGCAACTTTTTAAGCCAGAGGTTGACTTTTCCTGGGATAATCGAGCCAACTTCAATTATCGAATGTCGAACTCTTTCAATCGGATTTTGATCACTTCGATGCTTTTCGAATAACGTGGATAACACTTCCTCGACTTCTATTTCAAAAAGGACAAAAGTTCTAACATGATCACGCAGAGGAATTAGAGCTCTCGTGGCTGCACGGATTTCTTCCTTGGCCGCCATTTTGAAAATCTATACTTTTGCAACTCATACCGCTGGCTAAATAGGAACTACATGCGGGCGCCAAAGTGCAGTTTGGAGGCGTGCGCTGGCCCAGCGTGTTCCGTAAGTCCGATGTAGGTTTGGGCCGTGTTGTTGTCTTTACGCGTAACGGTGGCTTGGTAGATTACCGATGGTTGTAGGCAGTTTCCGTTGAGTGGGCAATTGTTCTTTTGTCGGCAGTTGCATGTCTTTCTTTCTTTAGTGTTAGCGGCGGTTGCATCGTTGGTTTGTGTAGATGTGGTTAAGATGCGTTTATTATGGTTGTCGATTATTTGTTTAGTGTTGTTCATGCAGCTGTAACTGATCTTGATGGTGTTGCGGTTGAAGATTTTACGGAGCTCGTGGTCTTTTGGGAAGTGCTTATCTACTAGAGCGAGGAATTTGTGTCCGATGTTAGTACTTGTGTTCTTGCTGAAAGGGGGGTTGTACCACAGGATGTTACTGCGTTGACGGTTTTTTTCGCTTGTTAGGTACTGCGTTGACGGTTTTTTCGCTTGTTAGGTATTCTTCAACCGCAAATCTTCAACCGCAACACCATCAAGATCAGTTACAGCTGCATGAACAACACTAAACAAATAATCGACAACCATAATAAACGCATCTTAACCACATCTACACAAACCAACGATGCAACCGCCGCTAACACTAAAGAAAGAAAGACATGCAACTGCCGACAAAAGAACAATTGCCCACTCAACGGAAACTGCCTACAACCATCGGTAATCTACCAAGCCACCGTTACGCGTAAAGACAACAACACGGCCCAAACCTACATCGGACTTACGGAAAACGACTTCAAAACAAGATACAGAAACCACACCGCATCTTTCCGCCACGCTAAACACAGAAACTCCACCGAGCTCAGCAAACACATATGGACCCTTAAAGACAACAACATTGAACACTTTATTTCCTGGCGGATCCTGTCTTCGCACTCGCCATATAACAGCTCAAGCAAAAGATGTAACCTCTGCCTCAAAGAAAAATTCCTAATCATCTGCCGACCCGAACTATCCACGCTAAACAAACGTAATGAGCTTGTGTCTTCTTGCCGCCACAGAAACAAAACCCTCTTACGCAATACCTGAAACTTAACGATCTCTATTATTATGTAAATTTAACTACTTTGTATATAAGCGATGGTAAAGGACATTCCCACCATATCCCCTGATGAGTGGGCAACCACGAAACAGGCTTGTAGGGATAAACCTGTAGTTTGTTTGTGTTTTTTCTCCCGCAACAACTACTTCGCTCTACGTTCACGTATTGAGCACTGTTTTACGATTAATCAACTTTTACACTTTATACCTGCTCCAAGTCCGGCTTGTCGAGCACTCTAAGATACTTCGTAATGGAAAAATTCAACATCAGCTACTCAACCAAGAATATTCCTCTACCATCACGTAAAGACTACCTTCAGCGACTCATCGAGAAAACGGAACAGTTCCTTCGCAGAATGCGCTGGAAAGCCCACTTTTTCCTCAACCCCGAGACAACTACGACCCCCAAGGAAAACTATGGCTTCAAATCCACGAAGAACCCTCCGCCGATCGAAGAACTAAAAGATTTCGAAGACGACATGCTAAAGATGATACAGACAGTAAAGTTCAAGCAAGTAAATAACCCCTTCCTTAACAAGCTAAAAGAAGACACAGAACTTATCAGAAACGAACCCAAGCTACTAATTGCCGCCGACAAAACTACGAACTTCTACAAACTAGAACCATCAACATACAACAATCTACTAGAAAAGAACATAACAAAATCATACATGAAAGCACAACCCGAGACCACACGCGCCATCCATAAAGAAAACAAAGAAATCGCTACGAAGCTGGGCATCGACGACAGAGTGGACGCTACAGCCGAAATAGACGCCTTCATAACACTTAAAGACCACAAGCCTAACTTCGCTAACAAACCAACCTGCAGACTAATCAACCCAACGAAATCCGAAATAGGCAAAGTCAGCAAAAGGATTCTCGATCGTATCAACAGTAACATCGCAAGAAAATGCAACTTTAATCAATGGAAAAACACTGCATCTGTAATCGACTGGTTTAAAGCCATCAAAGACAAACACCACCTCAACTTCATCGATCTGCTTCGACATTGAAGAATTCTACCCGTCAATCAGCCAAGACCTCCTTAACAAAGCACTCGACTTCGCCTCAGCCCACGACAACATCACCACACACGAAAGAAACATCATAATCCATGCTAAAAGTTCCATCCTAATCCACAAGAAACAACCCTGGCAAAAGAAAGGCAACGCAGCATTTGACGTCACAATGGGCAGCTACGACGGCGCAGAAACATGCGAGCTTGTAGGAAGTTTTCTCCTATCCCAGCTGCAACACCTTAATATTAACGTAGGACTTTACCGAGACGACGGACTGCCGACCACTAATACCACACCTAGAGACACAGAAAACATCAAGAAAGAAATATGCCGTGTCTTTAAAAGTAACGGACTACGCATTACTATAGAAGCTAACAAGCAGATAATTAACTTCCTGGATGTCACATTCAACCTCAACCAAAACACCTATAAGCCCTTCACAAAGCCAAATACGACACTGCAGTACGTCCACCGCGAGAGCAACCACCCGCCAATCACTACAAAGAACATTCCCGCTGGCATCAACAAACGACTATCATCCCTATCATCCGACAAAGCATCCTTTGCCCAAGCCGCCCCCTCATACCAGAAAGCACTCGACGAAAGCGGATACAGCTACACCCTACACTACGAACCAACCACACCTAACAAGCGAAAAAACCGTCAACGCAGTAACATCCTGTGGTACAACCCCCCTTTCAGCAAGAACACAAGTACTAACATCGGACACAAATTCCTCGCTCTAGTAGATAAGCACTTCCCAAAAGACCACGAGCTCCGTAAAATCTTCAACCGCAACACCATCAAGATCAGTTACAGCTGCATGAACAACACTAAACAAATAATCGACAACCATAATAAACGCATCTTAACCACATCTACACAAACCAACGATGCAACCGCCGCTAACACTAAAGAAAGAAAGACATGCAACTGCCGACAAAAGAACAATTGCCCACTCAACGGAAACTGCCTACAACCATCGGTAATCTACCAAGCCACCGTTACGCGTAAAGACAACAACACGGCCCAAACCTACATCGGACTTACGGAAAACGACTTCAAAACAAGATACAGACACCACACCGCATCTTTCCGCCACGCTAAACACAGAAACTCCACCGAGCTCAGCAAACACATATGGACCCTTAAAGACAACAACATTGAACACTTTATTTCCTGGCGGATCCTGTCTTCGCACTCGCCATATAACAGCTCAAGCAAAAGATGTAACCTCTGCCTCAAAGAAAAATTCCTAATCATCTGCCGACCCGAACTATCCACGCTAAACAAACGTAATGAGCTTGTGTCTTCTTGCCGCCACAGAAACAAAACCCTCTTACGCAATACCTGAAACTTAACGATCTCTATTATTATGTAAATTTATCTACTTTGTATATAAGCGATGGTAAAGGACATTCCCACCATATCCCCTGATGAGTGGGCAACCACGAAACAGGCTTGTAGGGATAAACCTGTAGTTTGTTTGTGTTTTTTCTCCCGCAACAACTACTTCGCTCTACGTTCACGTATTGAGCACTGTTTTACGATTAATCAACTTTTACACTTTATATATATATATATATATATATATAGATAGTTGTTGCGGGAGAAAAAACACACAAACAAACTACAGGTTTATCCCTACAAGCCTGTTTCGTGGTTGCCCACTCATCAGGGGATATCGCAACAACTACTCCGCTCTACGTTCACGTATTGAGCACTGTTTTACGATTAATCAACTTTTACACTTTATATATATATATATATATATATATATAGTTGTGTAGAAAAGATACTATAAATAGCCAACCCAAGAGACAATAACAGCCTTGATGAACGTCTTCTAACAAGAGAAGCTTATTGGAGTGCACAAGTTTGCACCCTTCAGCCTTATGGATTGAATAAAAGATCTGAATTCAATTCAAGGAATAGAATAAGATTTAACTAACATCTGTCAACGGTTTTGTTTCTTTTCTCTTCACAAGTCTTATTACGTAAAGTTTTTATTCTATATATGTTAATCAAGGGCCCAATTAGGGATCACAAATTGTATCACAAATTAGTCCCTATTCATTAGGTTTTTATTAGATGTTAGTTTTTTAAATTTTTATTGTTTGTAATTTTCTTTTTTCTTTCCTTTCTCATATATAAGAGACCAATATTGTAAATAATTTTTTTATTCCAAGTATTTGTAATCTTTTTAATCTTACATACTGTACTGAAGAAGCCCGAATGGGCGAAACGTCTACAGTATTAAACCTCATGTGAGAAGTTCGCTGTTCCTCTTTCATTCCTACTATATATATATATATATATATATATATATATATATATATATATATATATATATATATATATATATATACATACTTGTCTTTTGCATTCATGGGCCCCGTTGGAGGATTCCGTTATTTTTGTTATTGGTGGGCTGTTTATGGTTCCTTAGCGAGGAATTTATTAGTATTGTTTAAGGGCCCTGATTTGGGACTTTGCTATAGCCTTCATTATAATTATTCAGGGGCCTCTTGTTGGGAATGTGTTTCTGCGTAACTGTTATTATAAGTTCATACTATAAATAGCTAAAGCAAACGTCACTTACGATCCTGTTGTGTTCTCTTGGTCACAACCGCAGTCCTTGGTCCATTGCCAACAGAAGTAAAGGCCAGCACTTGGAATTCATATTCAGTGTATTTTCTTAGACCAGTATGATCTCTTTGGAGGGTTGAGCTGTTATTAATAGTTACTGCGGTTTCTGGGTCTGTTGAGTCTGTCCTCTTATAGTAAAGAATGAATCCAGTGATGATACCGTTTCTTGAGTCTTCCGATGGTAACTGCCAGGATGCACGGACAATTGTAGAACTCAGTACAGTGACAGTAAAGTTGGTAGGAGACCCACTTGGTTCTAAAAAAGATGTCATTTGTTAATGAAGAACATGTGTTATAGCTTAAGTTTAGACAGTTGTTGATTGATTCTGATCATTATGACAATGGGCGCTTTCCATTCGACGACATTTTCGAAAATTTCGCGTAGGAATCGAATGGAACAGGTCTTTTCCGGAAAAGATTTTCGAAAATTTAGAACAACCTTTTCAGTGTTCCCGAAAAGTGAAAATTTCGGTAATTTCGAAAATTCTCGTGTTCCATTTAAAAGCTTCCAGTCGAACTGTTCTCAAAGAATGAGAGTGTTCTCCACTCTCCTCGCGTGCATGATCAACTCTTTGGAAGCAAACAAAATGGCCACTGCGAGTTACCAGTGTTCCGACTGCGGATATGCTATAATAAACCTTGAGCCATTGCTTCAACACTCGCCTTATTCCTCATCGTCTTGCTCTGTTGATGGATCCGTTTTTAGTGATGAAGATCCTGAAGAATGTGATGGTACAGCAAGGAACCTAAAATCCCGGCCACAAAGGAAGAGGAAAAACTACTCCACTGCCAGTGAAATGCTAACCTTTTTGGAAAAGCACGTCAAGAAAAACCATGTTGTTATCACAGACCAGCTAAAAAGAAAAACTATTTGTTAAAATTTGAAAACCTCATCCCCAGCAAACTATAATGGTGCCAATATGAAAAAACCTGCATGAACTGATCTGCCTACCTGAACATTTAAGGAGTGAAATTTCTTTCAGTTTATGTAAACATCTGGCTCGTTCTCTGGTGCTCGTATACAAATGTGGGTGGCATCAATTAAGCCTATCACACCAGGAATTCTTCCTTCGGCTTCAAATGATGTCGCAATTTCATGAGGTTCTATGGCTGTTTCAGAGAAAATAGAACTTTGCATTCACCAAACCATAAAAAATGTCTCTGAAAGTAGATTATTCTGTATTCACATTTCATTAGCAACAAGTTAACATCATCGTTAAATACAGCTTGGAGCACGTACCATTTGGCCACGTGGTATACTGACCTCTAAGGTCAACTACCGCTTGGGTAATTCGACGTATGACCCTGTTGACACTGTTCAAAGTCACGACAAAATCGATCAGCCATTGTGCGCGTCGGTTCTTTATTTGCCATTCCCCAAAGAAGTAATAAAAATTGTTGCTGAAGTGGTATGGAGCGACTTCCAAAACGATTACCAACAGGAATTTGTCCTGTTTGCATTACTTCCCGGCAAAACATCTCAAAAGTTTCCCGCTTCATGCAGAAGTGACTTTGAAATTCCGACTGCGAATACGAAGGAACTGTTTCTTGCATGAAGCCATTTATACGGTTCCGACTTCTCCGCATGAAGCACGAAATACAGCCAATAAGGGTATTTCGTTTTCATTATCGAACAAGAGCGAATTGAAAATCAAATCGGGATCATCGATCGCAATCGACTGCTGCGTAAATTTTTTTAACACCCGCCATTTTGAATACATACAATAAGCGGCCTCAAGAAAACTGGGGCATAAACTGACCACGTGACGACCGAGAATAAGCCCGTTCCATTCGAGCCCGGAATTTTCGAAAGTTGGAACAAAAAATTTTCGGTAAATGGAAAGCCCCCAATATAAGATGGCCTGGTTTGTAGAAAGATGAAGTGCATGTCATAAGCGCCGACATAGATCTTAGTACCGTCACAGTGAAGTTGATAGGAGGTTCATGATCAGTTGATACTGACTTAGTTATTTTTTGTCGCTGTTTCTTTAAGATGCAATGTAAAGCTTGGTCGTAATGTGCTATTTTCGCATCCTAAGGTCCTTTTTGAGGTAGAGCGTATGGAAATTTAGATAATAGTTTCCCATTTTATCATGAAAATGGTTTTCTAAAATACCATCTTACCATCTTCATGTGTTGTTACAGTTTTCACTTCACTTCTTTTTCCATCACCAGCAGAACTAAAGGAAAGCACTCGGAATTCATATTCTGTGTATGCACTAAGTCCACTGACATCTTTTGTGAGGGTTGTATTTTCATCTATTACCAACTGATTTGGTAATGAAGATCCTGTCTCTCTGTAGATAAGTTTGAACCCAGTGATTGTTCCATGTCTGGCATTTTCTGGTGGTAACTGCCAAGATGCTTGAACACTTGTACTACTCACTTGATTAACTCTGAAGCCGTCAGGAGGCTGGGAAGGAGCTACATCAGGGCAAACATCTGAGTCAGTATTTCACTCCTTGATCTAAAACAGCTTATATTTAGAATGGTTCCGCTGACAGGTTTAGTTTGCGGTTCAGAGGCACTATCTAAAAAAAGCACTATTTAAAAAAAAGCGATACAGAGAGAATTAGAAAATAAAAGACAAAACAGATTGACCATCCTCCAGGAAATAGTATCAACAGAATACACACAAAATCAAAAGACTAACAACAACAGAGATTTACAACCCACTATGAAAATAGCGCCAAGAGAAGTAAAACAGAAAGGGGAATAACAATAATGAGTGATCGAGTTTATAAGCAAAATGTGGTTTGTAATAGTAAAACGATAGCCCTTCCATCTCGAAGACATTTCCAATACATAATTTGCATTTGCATCACACCTAAGAAAAGTTTATATTCACAGTTCCTGTCATAGTGAGCGGCAAAGCGCGGTATGATTTACCTCTAGGTTTTTCTATGCCATAGACTTCCACTCTCAGTGCCTTGTGCCCTGAACTTGCAGTTGGTTGAAAGCGGATGAACTTTGCTTGTACTGGTGTAGAAAGAGAATGTTTTACTACATCGTTTCTTCCGGAATTTCCGTCGACCACCTACAAGAAAGAAAGAAAAAAACTTATTTGATTTGCTAGAATCAGAGTGAAATCACCACTAAATTTTCTCCGATTCTTATTGGTTTAAATTGATCACGTGACGCGATAGTGTTCGTCCGCGTCCTATCAGCGCATAGAGCCCTTCCGGATACCCGGATGGATAGTGTCCGTCCGTGAAATTTTGAGTAATTATGGCTACTCGTTTCGCCGAAGTCAGCGAAGAAGATATAACCATCCTTGTGAATGAGGGAGTACCCCAAAAAACGAAGGAGGCGACTTCTATGGCGTTCCATCGTGGCCAAAATTCAAGGTTCGCATTCGATATCGTAGTTTTGGTATTCTTGTATATTTTCACAATTGGAGTTTCAACTTTTTATATTTTACACTACTTTTGACAATTCAACTTTTGTGTTTTGAGTATTGAACATTGTACTTTAGCGTTGCAACATTGTAGTTTTGACGCAATTCAGCATTCGAGTTCACGATATCCAACCGCAATCCAATGGATTGCGGGCTCACATGAAAGGACAGTTTGCCCTACCCCCTCCCGTAGGGTAGCCTTATTGATAACCAAGAGGACTGTGGGCTTTCGGGAAGGATTTGCCGAAAGAGTTTGGTTTCACACGTGTTATCGTAGAATTCTCAAGATGAGCGATCGACTTAATTTAGGTAAGATCAGCCTTTTCAGTCCCGTAGCAGGGTTAAATATATTGGGGGCGCACAGCACGAGCGCCGAAGGCGCGAGCTTCTAGGGGGGTCCGGGGGCATGCTCCCCGGGGAAATTTTTATATCTAGGGTCTCTAAATAGCATTTCCAGCCTTCTGAGAGCAGTCTTCAGCAATTTTTGAATATTTTAATTTTGAGTTGACCAATTTTTTGGGGGGTCCGGGCCCCCCCGGCCCCTCCCCATGCTACGGCACTGCTTTTAAAAGTTGCTAATCTTTTTTTCAGCCTTGCGAGAAGTTCCTCAAAGTAAGTAAGATTATATTTGTACGTAACATAAGTAGAACATTACATATCATCGTGATTTCAAATTGCCTAAATGTCACAGAGCTTTACGTAGAGATGCACACATGTGCGAGTTGATCTTCTAACCAATACAACTTATTAGAAATGAAACAAAAAATTAAAATATCTTGAGCAAAAAATAATTCTTTTTATATCCAATAAAGTTTATAAGGATCTAAGGGGAATAAAGCAAGGTAAACATCGCCAGTGGCCAACAAAGCTGTTCTTTATTTATAACAAATGATGGTCTCCCACGTTCTCCATCATGTTGTACTCTGGCGCGATAACCTGAACCTTGAACTTTGTGCTACTTTTACTTTCTAACAACAAACGGTATGCTCGTCCAATCGTTTCTGTTATGAAATCATCGACGTCGAGGTTTACCACAATGCGCTGAAGGTAATCAAATTTATCGAGGACTAGCTCGAAATCCATTTGATTATTTATTGGAACGCCATAGACTTCGTATGCGGTTAAGGTTTTTAAAGGTCAGGAAACTTTTAATAGGAAATATTTGTTTCAGTTGAAAGTTACGATGGATTTCACGAATTGAAAACAAAAAACAAACTCACCAAGAAAACATAATAAAGGTTAAATTCAATAAAATAGTTTTTACCTGTAAGCATGGTCTAGAGAGAAAGGAATAACGGAAAACATCGAAGAGTTTTCGGTAGAAAGACTTGCTGAAGTCCTTCGCAAATTTTACGTGGAGGCACGTACAGTTATAGTGGACAACACTTTTCGCGAAACTCTATAAAAGCCATTCGAGTGGGTCTTGAACGGTATCTAACTCAAGCTCCACACAGGAAAGCATTTTCCATCATACATGACAAAGTTTTTTGTTCCATCCAACGAGGCTTTAAATTCCCATCTAAAATGTTTGGCGAAAACGGGGGGTTGTCATCTACAAAACACGAGTAATCCCTGGAGCGCGAAGATGTGGAGCAGTTTTTTGCAGCGAAGCAGTTAGGAAACGACACTCCTGAAAGTCTTGTTCAGACTGCTTGGTTCTATCTGATGCTCTACTTTGGCAGGCGAGGCCAAGAAAACCAGAGAAATATGGTTCAGGAAGATATTGTTTTCGGAAAAACGGCAAACTGCATGGAATATATTGCTCTTAGAGAGCGAGCTACAAAAAATCATCCTGGCGTCCCCCGTGACCACGAAGATAACTCAAGAGCCATAATGTGTGAGTGGCCAGATAATCCTGAAAGATGTCCAGTCAGATGCATAAAGAAGTATTTGCAGAAGCGAAACCCCAACTGCCCAGCCTTGTGGCAAAAGCCAAGAAATTACAGCACCGGCAAGTTTAATGAAAGCGACGCGGTGTGGTACTGCAATGTCTCTTTAGGAAAAAAACCCCTTGGATAATCTACTGGGCCGCATGAGTAAGAAAGCTGGTCTGTCTACTCACTTCACATCCCACTGTATTCGGGCAACATCGGTAACCATCCTTAAAGCAGCCGGCCTGGATAATTCAAGAGTAAGAAGTGTTACTGGCCACAAAAGTGATGCCTCATTTTTTTGAAAAATAGACTAGTGAGCAGCACTCTGCGAACTGGTTTTGTAAAACTGATTTATTCTCCTACGCGTTTCGTCCGACTGTCGCGGACTTCTTCAGGGAGTTTTACAAATGAGAATTACAAGCTTGTATTTATACATAGTGTGAGCCGCGTAAAGTACTTTTACAGATTTGTAGCGGATTCACGTACAGGAAACAAGCTAAATTTTCACGCAGGGCGTGACTAAGGTGTAGCATACGTGTGACAAATTTCTGTCATGACGTATGCGTGACATATTTATTTTTGGGGACCACAGATTTAGTACTAAATCTGTGGTCCCCAAAAAACTTACTTACAGAGGTTAGCTAATGTTACGGTTTTCTTGTAACAAACAGTACAATTGAGATCTGGCATTATCCGACTGATAATATTCTTGATACGAGCGTGACTACAATTAAAGGTGGTCTTAAATATGATAGTCCTACCTAAAACAGACCTTTTCTTAGGATTCTGATAGAGCCACTTCTGTCTGTCAGTGTATTTTATAACACTAAACAGCGGAAGCAAAAACCTGAAAGGATACCCTCTAACGCGTAGCCGCTTCCAGAACTTATCCCTAGTCTTGGAAAAAGATTCGAAGGAGGAACTGTTCCTAGCATATCTCATTAATTCCCCTTTGATAAAGGCTTTCTTATTGCTAGAAGGGTGAAACGACTCGAATGGTATATACAGGTATTTGTTAAGGGGCTTTTGAAAGGTGGAAAATTGCAGTTTGCCCGAATTTGCATCTCTATAGAGAAATAGATCGAGAAAGGAAATGCTACTCTCGCTTATACTATAAGTAAGCTTAATTCGATCAGTCTTGTTGTTAAGGGCACCTAAGAATTCCAGAAGAATACCTTTGGGTCCGCACCAGATAGCAAAAATATCATCAATAAATCGTTTGTAGACTGTCAAATATTGGGAGTAGTACTCCACAATATCTATCTCGTGATAATACATAAAGGCATTTGCTACTGTGACGGCAAAGGGAGTGCCCATAGCGATACCAAACACTTGATGGAAAATAGCCGGACTAAATTCTGACGATAAATAGTTGTTATCCAGAACAATTCTGGCGAGCTGAATTAATAGTGGAGTCTCGGCAACCCTTGCTTCCCGAAGAAGCAAGTCGAGCGCTATTAATGCTTTCTTGGTATCCACGTTTGGATACAAGGATACAACATCCGCCGTGACAAGAAAACAATTGCTGTCGGGTAACACCGTGTTCTCCAGTAAGTAAATAAGCTCACCAGAATCCCTAAGAACCGTAGGCATATGTATTTTTGGCTTAGTAAGCTCGTCAACAAAAATGCTGATAGGCCTAGTGATATATGAATGAGAAGCGGCGATGGGTCTTCCCACCATAGGATCTTTATGGATCTTAGGAGTGACATAGAACTTAGCAGGATTAACAAAATGATCGAAACTACGCAAAAAACGAGCTGCGTCAGAGGAAATGAATCTACTGTAAATAGACATAAGCCGATCTCGCGTGCAAATAACTTTAAGACGATTAGCATACCAGTCCTGTTGCGTGACTTGTCGATATGACAACTCGTCATTCAACAGTTTCAGTGTCTCACCTTGAACCCAGTTCGTAGGCAAAACAGCGGGCCCCAGATTTTTATCCGTAGGCAGTACTCTAATGTTCGCATTAGATTTCAAATTGAGAAGGTCTTCTCGCTCTTGCTTTGTGAGATTGTTCCTCCAGTGCGGTTTGCTAACCACAAAGTTCTTTTGCAGTTCTTTGCGTAAAGCGTAGAGTTTGTCTTCAAGATCAGGGTTTTCTTGCGGAGGATTCCAGCCTGTGGGGACGTAAAGTCTTGGGTTGAAATCTGTGTCATGTGGACTGTTGGCGAACCTATCTTGAAGGCGAACTCTTCGACAGAAGTCCTGAATTTGTGAGTCGAACTGAGCTTCACTTGGAGGTCGAAGCGAGGGTCTGAACTTAAGACCCATGCCCAGAACCCTTGACTGCCGCTCAGTAAGGTTAACAGAGGTGAAGTTATGGATTTCCGTATTCCGTGGAAGCAGGTCGTACAGGGGTCGTCTAGCCATCTTAAAGAGCCATTTTTCGTATGCAAAGCGCCTATCTATCTTACGTGGCCGGAACCTTTTCCCCGGGCGTTTTTTGACGACGATCGGGATTTAGGCCCATTAGCCGAATTTGACCTTTGGCGCTGCTTTTGTTGCTGTCGTCGGTCGGTTCGAGATTTGGACCGTTTGGCTGAGCTTGACCTTTGGCGTTGTTGTTGTTGCTGCCGTTGCTCAGGCCGCCCTTTGCGTGACTTGCCATTGCGCTTACCACCAGAGTTGGAATCGACAAGAGAGACTTTACGCTGCCGGTTTCCCTCAGGTTGGTTTGCCGTGCTCGCAGATTGAAGGCGGAGCTCATTGCGTATAATATCTCTGATGGAGTCCTCCGAAGGCACGAACACTTCACGTTCTTCCATCTCTGTTTGACTTCTGCATTTATCCTTGCGAAATATCTCCGCTTGAAGAGCCTTGGAGGCACGCGAGGCCGCCATGTCGTTATTGAGTTTATCGACGAATGTTGCTGCGGCGTCAGCGAGACTCGTGGCTTTTGCCTCTGAGAGTTTGTGCTTCAGGAGCTCAACTTTCCACATCGCAATCGTGCCGTCGACATTGGCAGTGGTGACGCGGATTGCCTCCTGATGCTCTTTTATTTCAGAGTGGAGATTAGCTATAGTAGCTTCCAGTAATTTAAACTCAGCCTTGCGAACAATGTCGTCAAATGCGGCTTGAAGTGTATCCACGTTCGGTCCTTTGGCTTGGATTTTTTTGATCCTAAGGCCAGAGGGAATGGTGCCTTGGCTTAAGTGGGTCTCCAGCAGCTTAATTCTGGCTTGGAGGTTTGTGTAGGCCTTCTCGGCATCCAACCGCTGTCGAACTGCCTTTCTGAGGACAGTTTCAATCGTGGGATCTAGACTGGAAGAAATAGGTACTGGAAAACTTGGCTCTGGATCCATTGAAGCTGATGATCGGCGGCGCTTTGGTCCGGAGCAACTATTACCAGTTTCGTTCGCCATGTGGCTTCTTCTAGTATCGACTAAGACGATTTTTTTGAAAAATAAACTAGTGAGCAGCACTCTGCGAACTGGTTTTGTAAAACTGATTTATTCTCCTACGCGTTTCGTCCGACTGTCGCGGACTTCTTCAGGGAGTTTTACAAATGAGAATTACAAGCTTGTATTTATACATAGTGTGAGCCGCGTAAAGTACTTTTACAGATTTGTAGCGGATTCACGTACAGGAAACAAGCTAAATTTTCACGCAGGGCGTGACTAAGGTGTAGCATACGTGTGACAAATTTCTGTCATGACGTATGCGTGACATATTTATTTTTTGGGGACCACAGATTTAGTACTAAATCTGTGGTCCCCAAAAATAAATATGTCACGCATACGTCATGACAGAAATTTGTCACACGTATGCTACACCTTAGTCACGCCCTGCGTGAAAATTTAGCTTCTTGTTTCCTGTACGTGAATCCGCTACAAATCTGTAAAAGTACTTTACGCGGCTCACACTATGTATAAATACAAGCTTGTAATTCTCATTTGTAAAAACTCCCTGAAGAAGTCCGCGACAGTCGGACGAAACGCGTAGGAGAAATAAATCAGTTTTACAAAACCAGTTCGCAGAGTGCTGCTCACTAGTTTATTTTTCAAAAAAAATCGTCTTAGTCGATACTAGAAGAAGCCACATGGCGAACGAAACTGGTAATAGTTGCTCCGGACCAAAGCGCGCCGCCGATCATCAGCTTCAATGGGATCCAGAGCCAAGTTTTCCAGTACCTATTTCTTCCAGTCTAGATCCCACGATTGAAACTGTCCTCAGAAAGGCAGTTCGACAACGGTTGGATGCCGAGAAGGCCTACACAAACCTCCAAGCCAGAATTAAGCTGCTGGAGACCCACTTAAGCCAAGGCACCATTCCCTCTGGCCTTAGGATCAAAAAAATCCAAGCCAAAGGACCGAACGTGGATACACTTCAAGCCGCATTTGACGACATTGTTCGCAAGGCTGAGTTTAAATTACTGGAAGCTACTATAGCTAATCTCCACTCTGAAATAAAAGAGCATCAGGAGGCAATCCGCGTCACCACTGCCAATGTCGACGGCACGATTGCGATGTGGAAAGTTGAGCTCCTGAAGCACAAACTCTCAGAGGCAAAAGCCACGAGTCTCGCTGACGCCGCAGCAACATTCGTCGATAAACTCAATAACGACATGGCGGCCTCGCGTGCCTCCAAGGCTCTTCAAGCGGAGATATTTCGCAAGGATAAATGCAGAAGTCAAACAGAGATGGAAGAACGTGAAGTGTTCGTGCCTTCGGAGGACTCCATCAGAGATATTATACGCAATGAGCTCCGCCTTCAATCTGCGAGCACGGCAAACCAACCTGAGGGAAACCGGCAGCGTAAAGTCTCTCTTGTCGATTCCAACTCTGGTGGTAAGCGCAATGGCAAGTCACGCAAAGGGCGGCCTGAGCAACGGCAGCAACAACAACAACGCCAAAGGTCAAGCTCAGCCAAACGGTCCAAATCTCGAACCGACCGACGACAGCAACAAAAGCAGCGCCAAAGGTCAAATTCGGCTAATGGGCCTAAATCCCGATCGTCGTCAAAAAACGCCCGGGGAAAAGGTTCCGGCCACGTAAGATAGATAGGCGCTTTGCATACGAAAAATGGCTCTTTAAGATGGCTAGACGACCCCTGTACGACCTGCTTCCACGGAATACGGAAATCCATAACTTCACCTCTGTTAACCTTACTGAGCGGCAGTCAAGGGTTCTGGGCATGGGTCTTAAGTTCAGACCCTCGCTTCGACCTCCAAGTGAAGCTCAGTTCGACTCACAAATTCAGGACTTCTGTCGAAGAGTTCGCCTTCAAGATAGGTTCGCCAACAGTCCACATGACACAGATTTCAACCCAAGACTTTACGTCCCCACAGGCTGGAATCCTCCGCAAGAAAACCCTGATCTTGAAGACAAACTCTACGCTTTACGCAAAGAACTGCAAAAGAACTTTGTGGTTAGCAAACCGCACTGGAGGAACAATCTCACAAAGCAAGAGCGAGAAGACCTTCTCAATTTGAAATCTAATGCGAACATTAGAGTACTGCCTACGGATAAAAATCTGGGGCCCGCTGTTTTGCCTACGAACTGGGTTCAAGGTGAGACACTGAAACTGTTGAATGACGAGTTGTCATATCGACAAGTCACGCAACAGGACTGGTATGCTAATCGTCTTAAAGTTATTTGCACGCGAGATCGGCTTATGTCTATTTACAGTAGATTCATTTCCTCTGACGCAGCTCGTTTTTTGCGTAGTTTCGATCATTTTGTTAATCCTGCTAAGTTCTATGTCACTCCTAAGATCCATAAAGATCCTATGGTGGGAAGACCCATCGCCGCTTCTCATTCATATATCACTAGGCCTATCAGCATTTTTGTTGACGAGCTTACTAAGCCAAAAATACATATGCCTACGGTTCTTAGGGATTCTGGTGAGCTTATTTACTTACTGGAGAACACGGTGTTACCCGACAGCAATTGTTTTCTTGTCACGGCGGATGTTGTATCCTTGTATCCAAACGTGGATACCAAGAAAGCATTAATAGCGCTCGACTTGCTTCTTCGGGAAGCAAGGGTTGCCGAGACTCCACTATTAATTCAGCTCGCCAGAATTGTTCTGGATAACAACTATTTATCGTCAGAATTTAGTCCGGCTATTTTCCATCAAGTGTTTGGTATCGCTATGGGCACTCCCTTTGCCGTCACAGTAGCAAATGCCTTTATGTATTATCACGAGATAGATATTGTGGAGTACTACTCCCAATATTTGACAGTCTACAAACGATTTATTGATGATATTTTTGCTATCTGGTGCGGACCCAAAGGTATTCTTCTGGAATTCTTAGGTGCCCTTAACAACAAGACTGATCGAATTAAGCTTACTTATAGTATAAGCGAGAGTAGCATTTCCTTTCTCGATCTATTTCTCTATAGAGATGCAAATTCGGGCAAACTGCAATTTTCCACCTTTCAAAAGCCCCTTAACAAATACCTGTATATACCATTCGAGTCGTTTCACCCTTCTAGCAATAAGAAAGCCTTTATCAAAGGGGAATTAATGAGATATGCTAGGAACAGTTCCTCCTTCGAGTCTTTTTCCAAGACTAGGGATAAGTTCTGGAAGCGGCTACGCGTTAGAGGGTATCCTTTCAGGTTTTTGCTTCCGCTGTTTAGTGTTATAAAATACACTGACAGAAAGAAGTGGCTCTATCAGAATCCTAAGAAAAGGTCTGTTTTAGGTAGGACTATCATATTTAAGACCACCTTTAATTGTAGTCACGCTCGTATCAAGAATATTA
>CATIXD010000018.1:0-19326 GCA_949710005.1 Ricordea florida
GCAGAGATGGTAATTGATCACATGGAAACCAGCTTCAATCAGTGCTGTAAGTCGCTCGCTGAGGGCGGGAGTCAAATACAATATCATTCGGTCAAATATACTGATTCGCGCCGGCGAAAATCATTATTACAAGTCTGTTCACTGTATATATATACATTTATTTCACGTCCCCTCTTGGTTTTTCAGTGAAATATTTGACAGCACACTAACTGTTTCGCTAAGAACCCCAACTGGTGTGTGGCGGACCAGCTGGCTATTAAGAAGCGTGGCCGAGGATCTAAAACTCGGGATTACCGTATTACATATCCAGGTAGTGGTCAGGACGGGAATTGACCCTGGTACCGTGACCAGATTACAAGTCCGGCGCCCTAACCAACCAGACAAGTATAGTTACAATTAACATCTGCCAGTTACAGGGGCTGGTTGCATAGAACTGAACTTGAGACATAACACGCTTAATTAGAGTAAGACGGTTTTAGCTACAGGTTTATAAATCAGAATTCCCTCGTCGAAACTTACCGTCATGAACTGTTTCGTTACAAAAGTGTCCATGAAGGGCTGCTATTGCTATGTCACATAAGTTGCTATTACCTCCTTTTGTACCATACATACGAAGGGTTCCGTTTGGCCATTAAAAAAACGGTGCGCTTTCGTGAATTTCAAAAGCTTCGCGCTTTTTAAAGTGCTACTGAAACGAAATTTTCATACCTGATATTAGGACACAATAATAACGTTTGAATGTTACTTACAAACGCTGTTAACTTTTTTTGGGCCAACGGGTTGTGGAAAATGCGTTTTCAGCCGTTCGAAGTCGGCCGTTCGAGACGCAAATTGGCGGCCATTTTGACACGGCCAAATGAGCCGTGTGACGTCACTAGTTGTGTAGATCTCAGAACTCAGAGTAAACCCCAAGCGAGCATGGAGCGTGACGGCAATGCCGAGAGGCCAGGAAAAAGGTCATCCGGCAAGTACTGTGTAGCTGGTAGCCCGGGAAATGTAAGTTGTAAAAATAACTCGAAAACAGAGGGCATATCAATGCATATGTTCCCTCGCGACGCCTCAATTCGCGACAAATGGGTTCGCTTCGTTCAAAGACACAGGCCGAAATGGCAACCTTCGAAGACATCAGTACTTTGCTCGGTGCATTTTGATGTGACGGACTTCGAACAACGAGTCGACCTAAATCTGGGAGAAGGTTCTGCGTTTCGCACAAAGCGATGGTTGAAGAAGGAAGCTGTGCCTTCGAGAGATTGCGTGGAACAGCATGAAAACGCTCCTACTATGCGTGAGCGACGGAAGGTTAGTTGAGTTCTCGGTGTGAAAATAAACAATGCTTTTCAAAAAGCTTTTGGTCCGCCAATAATGCTCGTTTTGTATCGATTTCTAGCTGTAGTATTGTCTTTTTATTTTGTTGCGACAGATTATTCGACATGCAATAAAACAACCCACGCCTTCACCGGCGGCGGAGGAACCGGAACAAATAGTAGGTGAAGTTTCTGCAGAAGTGCTGCCAAGTGATGATGGAGATCCGGCTGTAATTCCTCCTTCCGCAGCTACCGATTCAACTACATCTGCAGATTGTGAAAAGTGCAGCAGCTATTTCCATCGCTTGGAGCAAGTTCAAGATTCTTGCAGAAAAATGAAGAAAAGAAGAACCATTTTAGAAATGGAGCTTGTTCGCCTGAAGGAGATCAACAAAGATCTGCGAATGGTAAAGTTCATTGTTCTTGACTGAGGCAATCCCTTATTCGATTGTTTCCAAAGTAATTGAAAGGTAAATTCCTTTGTTAATTTCTCATTTTACTGTTGTAGCAACTACGTAAACATTCAGCACTGTCCAGCTTAGGGGAAGAAGACGAGGAATTTCTGTGCCACGAGGAAGTCGAAAAACAAAGTATGAACTGTGAAGGTGAACCGCTCGACATCCCAAGCGAAGAATCGGCCGACGAGGGCAATCAGAACGTTGCCGATCCTGAGTGGAAATTGTTGGAAGAGGAAGCTGAAAATGATGACGGAGGCGATGACAAAGAGGGTGGCAATCCTGGCACAAGAAATACCGTAAAGTACATGTGCAGAATATTACCTATCCTCTGTTTTGTTTACTTATAGCTTAGAAAATATAGCATTTCTGGTCAGAAAACATCAATGATTGATACCCAGTTATTGACCAAGCCTTGCCTTTATTTTCTTTCAGAGTGGAAACTGGTACCTCCTGTAAAAATGAACCGAAGTTTATCGTTTTCTACAGTGCCTTGTTGCCCGTGTTCTCCCTCTTCTGCTTTATTTGCAAAGCTAGCAATCCCAAGGTGTCAATGGATAGTTGTGGCACCATGGTGACAGTTAACCAACACTGTCAATCATGCAACAAGAATTTCAAATGGAGGAGCCAGCCATTTATACTAGGAAGATACCCTGCTGGCAATATCCTTCTCAGTTTTGCTGTACTAATGGCAGGTGCCTCCATTGGAAAAGTACTTCTTGTTTTCAAACATATGGGCTTGAGCGCATATGAAGCAAGGACATTTTTCTACCACCAGAGTAGATTTCTCTTCCCAGCTATTTGTAAATACTGGGAAACCTACCGAGCATCCTTGGTCACAAAGATAAAGGGAATGTCTAATTTGATCTGGTCAGGTGATGGAAGATTTGACTCCATGGGTCATTCAGCCAAGTATGGTGTCTACACACTCCTCTGCTTGCCCTTAATGAAGATTGTGCACTTTGAAGTATTGCAGGTATAAAATGGGAATGGCTATTTCCCTTCATAAAAATTATTGATCCAAGATTCAATTATGTAAACTCTTCCCAGACAGTTGCACCAAATTATGAATATTTTGGAATGAGGGCACATCAACTTGGTCAGAGTAAGATAATCTAAAACACAAATTAGCCATAAGAAAATTTGAACGAGAATGCAAAACTAAATTTCTCCCATATACTTTTCGTACAGTATACAGGATTTATATTCCCTACAGAAGTGATATAGATTTTCTGCTGTTGATTTCTTTTTCCACCTGTATCAGAACATCAAAATGATTTTCTTTTGCAGGCCAATCAGACAGGTAGCAGCAATGCTATGGAGCTCGAGGGCGCCAAACTCTGCTTCAATTATGCACAGAGAGTTGCTGGACTTGGAATTAATGTGTTTGTTTCTGACCGACACAGAGGAATTGCTAAATGGATAAGAGAGCACCAACCCTCTGTGACTCACTTCTTTGATCAGTGGCATGTGGCAAAAGGATTAGTTAAGAAACTACTGGCTGCTAGTAAGCAAAAGGGTTGTGGGGTAATTGCAGAGTGGGTTAAAGCTGTAAAAAATCACGTCTGGTGGTGTTCCACCTCAACAAAGCCAGGGTTTCAAAACTTAATTTTGGCCAAGTGGAAATCATTTTTGCAGCATGTCTCCAACAAGCATAGGAATCATCCTGACAAGCTCTTTGGAGAGTGCGCTCATGATGACAACTTAGAACCCAGGAAATGGATCAAAGTTGGTACAGTAAACTGTTTTCATATTCTACATGTAATAACCTGGTGAAAGAAGAGGCCCATTTCAATAATAGAATACACAAAACTAGAATACTTCTGGTAAATCTTTTAACTTAATTGCTAGCTTGAAGGCAAAAAAACTGAGGGAATTAACTATTCCCTAAAACTATGATAATCTCTTTTGTTTTCCAGGTACAAGGGCATATGACAAGTTACGTGAAATCTTGATGAAGACAAGTGTGCTAAACGACATCAAAAGGCTTTCTCCAGAAGCAGAGACCAGCTGTCTGGAAGGGTTCCATTCAACATTAAATCAGTGGCATCCAAAGATGATGTGCTTCTCATGGCTTGGAACATTTTGCAGGTAGGGCTTGATCTGGACCACAGGGTACATTGCACTTGACTAACCCCAGCTGTTTCACAATAAAATTGCAGATTGATTCCTGAGTATTTTGGGAAGGGAGGAAAGAGCACTGGTGAAATCATCCTGGAATTGCCACCAAAGAGACAGCTGGAACAAATTTACACGTACCAGTTGTTGTATTATATTAAAATAGCCAAATAAATCACATGTTGAAATTCACATCCACTGTAACTTTTTACGATACATACATCTTTGTTGTATTATTATTTCTTTTACATATACTGCTAGACATGTCCTAGCAAGCTTACATTTCAACGAAAATCTGAGAAGGAATGCCAAGACAACAAAGGAGGGGAAAACGTGCATCAATGTAACTTACCCTAAATTCAAAATGGGTGAAGAAGTTGTGAGAGAAATTACAGAGCCCCCTACATATGGTATGTAGCTTGCATTTAATTTTCAACATATGCAATGTTCAAATATGGGTACTTCATAGCCATTTTGTAAATTTTTACATGTACAGGTCATTTGCTGTGATCAAGTGGTTTTAATTATGAGGTAAAGAATTTCATTTGCTCAATAGGTTATGTGGAAGACATAAATCAACTACTCTTCAGAATGACCAAACAGGAGAGGGAGTCAATCAGGGAAAAATACAAGGCCAAAATTCCTGAGCCCCTTACAAACCAGTTTCCTGAGAGGGCCTCTAAGGAGACAGCAATAGAGCGTCATGTAGCAAGGAAGAAGCTACGACAAGAGCTATTTCCTCCAGGTAATATCTTCATTTAACACATCCAAGAACATTCATAAAATCTCGAGTTTGGATGATTGAAATCATGAATATACTACAGTTAAAACTAACTGTAATGTACAAAGTAAGTTATATAAGAATAGAACATCTGTATCTTCATTTCCTAATGAGAACTCATTTTACTTACAGAACCAGATCAGGTAAAGATGCAGCAGCAAGGAGAGAAAAGGTCAAATCAAGACAATGGGCCCTCTTCAAAAAGAAGAAGAACATCAGCTGCATGGAAAAGGAAATAAGGCTTTAAAAAGGACACAAAACAGTGTTGTACCATTTTTTGATGCTGCTGCTGAAATCAAGGAAACCTAAATAATTTCTGATCTAATAAATTCTAGTTATTCTGGTCAAATAGGGCTTTTCAAACATAAGAAATAACTTACGTTGTGCAGGAAAGAAGGAAATCTGGGACAATGTTAATGTTGAATTTAAAAATTAAGTCAAACTGCAAGGTAGTCTTACTGAAAACAAAAATATTCCAGTTTCAAAATAGATCTCTGCTAGAGTGTGTCCATCTCAAGCTAAATGCAAATTACTTTTTTGTCGTGTCTGTCTGAAATAAAAGAATGACAGTTTCACTTTTCCATTGTGCAAAAATCTGGCTGTATCTTCCAATAACAGATAATTTAACTCCAAAGTTTAACACCCAACAAAGTTTTTATACTGTTGGTAGAAAGCTATCAATAAATTGTATTTTTTAAGATTGATTGACACATGTCAGTAATTTTGATGCAACAAGTGAAAATTTTAATGTGACAGGGCAAAACAAGATCAGAGCTCAGGTATTTAGATTTTTTAACTGTCAGCACGTTCTTGTCCCGAAACATAGCCTGTTGCCTCCTGAGTATGGAATTCTGATCGTATCTTGTGGTAGACACATGAAGGCAATGGTCTTGTATTTTCCCATCCTAATGGGCCAAATAGCCACCGTGCCAACCAACGATAGGCCACTGCTCTGAGAAACCTAAGGGTTAATAAATAAAACAAATTAATGTCACAATAAACATACGTCGTAAATCGTAATGTTATTGTAATGTACCAGTTGCAGATTCAATTGATTTAAATGCCAAGGAACAGGAGAATAACAACATTGAAAAAAAACAAAGATCAAAACATTAATTTTTCCCTTGCTGGGATATAGACTGTAACTTTATAATTTGCATTCCATGTATTAAGAATATCTTTCACTCGGAAGCAACTGCCAGTTCAGTGATGGCTATAAAACTTAGGGCAGCTTTGATACCCCACACCACATGCAATATGTGTAGATCGTGTTCAATAACTTACCCCAAATTCATTATACTATTATTTTATCGTACTCACTTATTTTGGGCTGCAATTCCATTGTTTCTTCTTCTGTAATGCCTCCCGTCCTTATCCCGAAGAAGTGGTCCAACTTGTTCAAGTACAGTGGGGTTGGTCAGGGAAGAGAAGTCCGGATGATTAATGATGCATTCTACATCGAGACCCACGAACGTAAACTTCCCGATCGCCTCGCTAACTTCGCCACAACATCGAAATTCGCGAGCTCCAACCAAATGTGTAACGTGGCAATTCCCACATGTACACCTATGAAAGGATAAAACTGTTTAGATTCCAACCACCGTTTATGGAGGAAACAAAAAGGTACATCTTTGAAAGCTTACCAATCGTCAACAGGAACTTGTCCTTCAAGCCGCTGTTCCAAAACGAAAGGCAAAATGCCATCCTCATCTTCCTCGCTACTGTCAGGTGAATCGTGGTCAGTTGTCGCTAAGGGCTCACCTTGATAAGGCGCAAAATCGCCATTAAAGACGAAGTAGTCTCCAGCATCGTCCTCTTCGCTACTGAAAATCATTTCACTTCCTTCGGAAACAGAATCGCTCGAAGAAAACTCGCTATCGGACATGACTATTGATCCAACGCAACAAACAATCTCAGGGAAAAGAAGCACGGCGTCGAACTCAACACAACCAGTGACGTCACGCTCACTTTAATTCGGTTCCAGGGCCCGGAAGTGGTTTGAAGCAAAAATGCAGTTTTTACGCTTGCAAAAAAGCACTTTCCGCTTTCTTTTGGCAAAAACGAACACACCCATAATAATCAGCGTGTTTCAAAGTACAAAATCACTCAAAAATCCCTGGTAGAAAAATTTGGTTTCAGTAGCACTTTAAATGAACTTCACCAAAGCGAAATACTGGCGAAAAACTCAAACAGTTTACATGTACTTGAAACTAAAAGTGTAATAATGACGCTTTTAACTGCGAACTTACTTGGCGCACCACGAAGTTGTTAACCTACTGCAAACGTAACAATTAATTTGTTTTCTGGTTTGCTTTTGTTTCGTGGCCTCACTGTAGTAATTGTGCTTCTGCCAAAACGCGCCAGGAGTTAATACAGCTTGAAAAAAAATGCGATCTGAGAATTGTATGTTCGGTAGTTCATATCATTCCCAGAATATTCAGTTCTTCACTAGCCATTTCTTAAATAATTTAAAACTCAAACCACTCATCAGCGGGAGATGACTTTCAATTTACATTTTTCTCTCGGATGTTTATGCATAATATTCTTCGAAACTAAAATCAATTAGCAGCATTGTTCTTCTGGGAATTACCGTATCACTTAAACTTAACGTTTTCCGCTGCGTTAAGGTTTTACTTCTTGTGAAAGTAGCCAAGACTGTATAGAATTCAAGGAGCTTTTTTCATTCAAAATTTTTTGTTCATTTTGCATCGTTATTAGGTAATTACTGTTGAGGATGAAATGTTTCTGTTAGTAAAGGTAACTGATCATGCGGTTTCGAGTTCAATTTGGAATTAATTTGTACTAGTGAGTTTTTCAAAAAGCTGAAAGCTTCCTTCAGGCGATTTTTTTTGCCTGAAGGAAGTGCCGGAAGATCTCATTGCGGACAGGAAGTGAGCATTTGACGCGAATTTGACACTTTATTTGCTGATTGGCTGATGAAGATCAGCTGATAACGCTACGAACTCAAAGCGGTTCGTTTAAAAATAAAGAATATCATAATCCAGAATATCGATGTGTAATTTGCACTGGTGTTACACTTTTTGCACTGGTGTTACAGTTGAACTGCAGTGCTCTCAACCAATCAGAATCGAGTAATTTTTTTATGTATGTTATTATAATTACAACATCATGATCAAACCATTTTTTTGTAATGGATCATTAATTTCGAAATTACGATTATGAAAGGAAATTCTCAGTATCATCATCATTTTAACTTTAAGATTGCTTGAGTACAAAAGTAATGAAAAGGAATTGTGCTTAATATTTTTGGTATATTCAACCATCATCAAATTTAAATTCTGCTTGCTTAATTATAAAGGAAATTCTGCTTATTAGAGGGAACGAACCGTTCCCTAGGGAAGTCTTGGCTTATGCATGATATATTCTAAGCTTTTGCTGAACGATTCCTGAATAGCAGCTACACCCAAAACATTAAAATTTAGCAGTTCAGAAGGCTATAATTCAAACAGTTTATTCCGATCCAAAGAAGATAATTTGAAATCGCTTCGTAGAGTAATGACAAAATAACTTCTTGGAAATGATTTTCTCTTTAATAGCTTTAATTTCCAAGAAGAACAATTTTTTTAAGGAAAACATTAATTCAAAGCCAGAACAAGTTGGACTTCATATTATCTTTACCTTAAAAAAATTATCAATTATAGTGATAAACTAAGCGGGTCGTGCCTTCCAAAAGTTAAGCAACTAAAAAAAGTATTTAATTCTAAGCAGGACTGCGAAAAAGAGTTTCGTAGGATATTCATTCCTGTAACGTTCTGGATTCTAAACTTTAAGGTTTTTATTTCCACTCCGTCCTGCAATCTACAACTTCACTTTTTTCACAACCTCTACGTTGTTTTCACATGCTAATATATTGGTGCTTAAGTGTGAAATGACTAATATAATATTCTCGTACACACGTGCATGATACTAGGTGAGAACATTACAATTCCTCTCAGTCAGAATTGCTTGATTCTATTTGTCTGTATTGCACATTTACTTACATGTTCCTTACTGATCAGGATTGTAACTAGTGCTTGTTTGGTCTACAAAAATTTACATTCTTTTTAAATTATACTAAAATTGCTTAAGACATAAACAACAGCTACAAAACAACAACAACAAAAAAAATAAGCAAGCATTGCAAGCATGTGGCTACTGTATTTATTTAGTTTATTCGAACCTTTTTGCAACTACAAACGTGACTATGTCGGTTTGTGAAGCGCATGGACCTTGGACCTTCCAGATATTTCCCACAATTCTTCGCGGTGCGCGAATTGTTTTTAAGAAATAGAAAACATGTACCGTGTTTCTATCGAGTTATAGAAACACGAGTGGAAGTTTGGGAGAACGAGAAATGCTGTGGGAACACGAGCCGCAGGCGAGTGTTTCCACAGCTTTTTCGAGTTCTCCCAAACTTTCCCGAGTGTTTCTATAACTCGATAGAAACACGAAGAACATGTTTTCTATTTCTTTTAGAAAACACCGCGACGAAAAAAAGAAAAGCAACGTGTTAACTTTGATTATCAAAATGTAAATTCTCTTTGCTCGCGTCATCATTACGTCAACAGCTCGTGCTAGTTCTGTGTTTCTATCGAGTTTTAGTATAAATCTACTAGCGTTCTATCACAAATGCCGCTCTCTGATTGGCTACGCTACCCACTATCTATTCTGTGATAGATAGTGAGTAGCGTAATGGCGGCCACTTCTTCACGTTTTCGAAGGGTCCATGAAGAAGATTTAGACAGTTTACTGGTCGAGGCTGTTCCAGAAAAGACAAAGTTTTCAACGACTAGTAGATTTATACTAAAACAATTAGATTATTCGCTCTCGATTTCTATGCGTGATAGTTGACTCGGGCTGCGCCCTCGTCAACTATCGCGCGATAGAAATCTCGAGCTCATAATCTAATTGTTTAATAGAAACACGATTTCTAACCAATCAGCGCGCGTACTTTCTTGGGAATGTTTTCTAATGTGCATTGTGGTTGGCTAAATACTACGCACGCCAATCACTCGTGTTTCCTTTGACATATTGGCTCCCGCATTATTTCATATTTAGAAAACAGTCCCAAGAAAGTACGCGCGCTGATTGGTTAGAAATCGTGTTTCTATAACTCGATAGAAACACAGAACTAGCACGAGCTGTTGACGTAATGATGACGCGAGCAAAGAGAATTTACATTTTGATATTCAAAGTTAACAAGTTGCTTTCCTTTTTTTCCTCGCGGTGTTTTCTAAAAGAAATAGAAAACATGTTCTTCGTGTTTCTATCGAGTTATAGAAACACTCGTGAAAGTTTGGGAGAACTCGCACGCCAATCTCGCCTGCGGCTCGTGTTCCCACAGCATTTCTCGTTCTCCCAAACTTCCACTCGTGTTTCTATAACTCGATAGAAACACGAGGAACATGTTTTCTATTTCTTAAGCAGCAGCCAAAAAAAAAACATCAGAATGGCTGTCTCAAATTTGGAAATGTATTGCATTGAACACTGCTCTGATGATGGAGTTCAGAATCATGCAGGCGGTACTCTCGAATTCTACAAGGTGCCCCACAAACTTGCGTTTTAAAGTGCTGTCAAGCACACTATCGTAACACCTTCCATAAGATAATATGAAAGCGACCGAACTAGTAATCGGAAGTACTGTGGGGGTAGTTTCTAAAGAAACTGGTGCTGCGTCGGTGGGGAATGGAAACACAAGAAATTGGGATAATCAAACAAGTTGATAATGTAATTTGTACCACTGTAGGGGTTAAAGAGGGGGGTGCTGAGATTTCGAGCGTTAGCCCTTCGTCGTTCGCCCTTCGCTCTGACGAAGGGCTAACGCTCGAAACGTCAGCACTCCTTTCCTTTACCTTACGGTAATACAAATTACTATAGTAATCGGAAGGTCGTAGCTACGTTCCACTCCTATTAGGATAACTCGTATTTTGTTTCTCCGAATTTGCTGTGACAGTGCTGAAAATGCATCTTTCATGTTCCCTGATCTAAGATTGGTTACGTGTTCAGAAACCTTGTATAGCACTGGAAAAGCCCTCCAAAATTTCTCAATACAAAGAGGCAAGGAAAGCATTTTCTTTTGCCTGGAACTCTGTCATGTGCACATTGCTCGTGATCTTGTCGTCTACTCCACTTGATCCTCTTTTATATAAGCACGTGTTCAGGACATGAAGGGTGAAGCAGACCATTGCGGCTGAAAGACAAACCAGAAATAATCCGCCAAAATGGTTGCCACCCATTCGTGTTGCTATGTCCATCGAGTGTTGGGGAGTGAGACAGCTTGTCCCAAACCATCTTTCTTCAAGTTTACGAAAGTAGTCTTTCTTTTGATACTTGAGAAAAAGAAGTGACATTGGCTCCTTCCAGCTGGACCCCTTTCGGAATCCGACGGCAAGTGGATTTCTCTTTATTGACCTGCCCACCAGCCGGAAGGGACATGCTCTTGTCTTTGATGCTCCCAAATCCACAAACGGCGTGTCATAGATAAAGGCGTCGATATCCCTGGTGGAAGAAGTAGAAACAAAACATTTACATCTTAGCAAAAGTAGTTGGTTAAAAGGGGGACAGTTGGAGTGGCATCGGTAATGGCGGTGATTGTGAAACCAGATGTGACATGGAGAGGAAATGATGACAGTGAAAGCATGGAATTGTATCTTCTCATGAAAACACTTAGAACTCCCCCTCAGATCTTGATATTTTGAGATCATCTGCAAAACAATAATAATAATAGTTACAATAATGATGAGCGTGATGATAATGATGGCGATATTGAGGATAATGATGAGGATGCTGATGATAATTGCCACAACCAAACTACTTTTAGCAGCAAGTGCAACCAGAAATTTCAAGATATGGAAGACGCAGTGCAACTTGGCAAAGGAAGTAAAATACAAAGAATGTCAAAAAAATGAATTCTTCCTTCTCTGTCACTTTTGAACCGGCGATCTAAATATTTTCAAAGATTTTCAAAGGGGTTAAATAATGACCTTAACTTGATCATGAGCTACATTTGTTTTTCTTTAAGCTTTTATAAACACCTTACCCACGGCGGAGCTTGTCGAGCCCCTCTGTATATGTTCCCACATCATACGGCTTCATGTTCTCTCCTATTCGTCTCAAGTCTGGATTGCTGTTGTGAGTGAAAAACATCTCCGTGGAAGTGCTTTTTACAGTGGCCAGTCGGAACGCAGGTGGAGTTGTTTGCAACTGAGATTAAAGAGTAACGCAGAATTAGCGCTCGCTAGCTACAGCCACATCAAACCTGACCTGGCGAACAATGCCTGGTATACATCTGCGACCGATTTTTCGAAGGCCGATTAGCGCTAACCCAGGGTTAACTTTTAACATGGGTTTCTTTTCCTCTTGTTAAAAAACGTTTTCTCCTCTAACTCTCTCTAATTTATTCAGAGCATACAATCATCAAATTGTATTCAAAAAGAATTATACTGAATGTGCTTTTTAAGTTCTCATATCCGCATTTAAATTTCGCACTAACCTTGGGTTACCTTAACCCTGTTTCGAACAAACGGGCCCTAAGCCTTAGTGTAAAGGTTCCTAAAAGAGCTATTCTTGGCTGTATGAATTCCATTGCCCTCTTACTGTATTTTGCCCTACATTGTTCTTCAGCTTGTTTGGTTCATCTCCGGTGTAATATAATTTATTCACACAACTGTCGTAAAACAAAGGACACAAAGCATTCTTAACAATGAACCTAGCTCTAACTAACAAAAAAATGAATAAATTATATTACACCGGGCATGATCCGCTTGTTTGCCCTACTGGTCATAGTGCATTTAGAGTGCTCCCTTCATAGTGAAAGAGTCGAAATGCATAACTAAATTTTAGCTTCAATTTAGAGTTCAAATGAAACAGATGAGTGTATTTTCATCATGCTTTTTCAATCTCATTAATAAAGTATAAGTGAAAGACAATGAAAATCAAGCACCGTGACATATTTAAAGTATTATATTTAACCAGATAAAACACAAGATACAGTGTTTCCTCATGATCACATATTAAACACCAAGAAGAGAACTGAAAATACGACGTGCAGCGAAGCATTTTCAGCGGAATTCACCGTGCCTAATTTCCTGTGCTTTTCTCTAATATATTATTAATACTTTTGAGAATACCTGATGAAACACGGCCCGTCTTTTGGTTCCTTCTAAATTATTTCTTTTGAAAATGTTATATCGAACAATGGATACATGAGTTTTGTCGAATTGCAAACATCTCGCAATATTTCGCTGTGCGTAGTATTTTAAACTTTCTTTTCGATATTTGATCAACGATGAAACACCGCTTCTCGTGTCTGAGATATTACTATCAAAACCCAGGAGTACCTTTGGATCGCGAATCCCATGCAGTGGGAAGTTCTCCTCAAGGTTGACTAGTGAAGCAGCCAGATTGGCAGTGTACGAGGTGGTAATTATTAACGTCGCGAACGAAAACACTGCCGTTGTCAAGCGAGCGCTAAGACTTTTGGGTTTTGCATCATCAAGTTGGAGTTTCACCACTGAGCTCCAAATGTAAGACATGCATGCCGAAGGAGAGAAGGTTTCTCTTGCATTGCTGAAGCCATTTTTATAATGGCCACATGGGCTCATCTTCTCTAAACACCAAACCACGATCGTCAGAAGAGCAATACTGACAAGAAAGATTCTCCACAGTGATTCGTCGAAAGGTGCAAGAAAGCTAAACGTCAGACGAGGGACATTAGCTTTACTGGCGGACACAAGCATGCGTGTTTTAGCATAAAGAATTGCAAATGAGTACTCCATGTATCTTGCTCTTAGGGGGTTTATTTCTAAAGCCGTAAGGGCGATGTCTGCTCTCCCCTGGATAAGTTCATTGATAATACCATCCCATTGCTTCGTCTCTGAATGATATGCACCATAGGGGTTTCCCTCTATAAAGTACAGTTCCGCACGAATATCAAAGTCTTTTTCGATCCAGTGCAGGGTGTCTATCATGAGTCCAACGCAACAACATCTCACAGAAGGGACGATAGAAGCGTTGTTCTCGAGGGACCTAACGTACTTGGTGCACGGATGGCTCAAGTAGCATTCCTTGTCACTTTTCACCCCCTCTTTACGGACCATCGCCATTGGCTCGTCCAGCACGGTTACCATAGAAACAGAACGCGATCTGGAGTGTACGGGTAGTCTACTCCAGTACGTAAAGTCGAGGTTAACATTCATACCTTCTGCGTTGCCAACTACCTTCCACTGACACTTCCCCTGTAAATCGGGTTTTGTCGCAACAATTTTGTACTTGGTGCCCATTCTTTCGCCCTTTTCGTCGAAGGTGACCATACCAGTCCTACCGCGGAATTTTTGTTGAAGAATGCTATTGTTAAAAAATGGAAATATGGCGTTTAGTTTCCTTGGCAACGTGTTGGCTAAATTTTGTGTCTTATTCTACTTTTGTTTGGAAGTTTCATGTCAATTTGGTGGCTATGAAGATCTGGGCACGGCATCTGACCCAATCAGAGACGAAGAGATGTTTTGGATAAGCAAGGAGTAAACAATAAGATTCACTATTTGCCACGTTTTACTGGGAATTGGTTAGGGACGGACCATTAGAAAAGTGAGGGGGGGGGGTTGGGAATTTTCAGCTTGCACGAATTTTTTTTCACTCACTGCTTGTGCAGGAATTTTTTTTTTTTCAGGTGAACTCCTCTGCACGAATTTTTTTACTACGTGTGAAAAAGTCACATTTGGACATTCCTTCTGCATGAAATTTTTTTTTTACCTTCTTCTTTGCATGAATTTTTTTTCTTGGCATTTTCCCTTGCATGAATTTTTTTTTGTTTTTTTCCCCACCCCCCCCCCCCCATCACCTTTCTAATGGTCCGTCCCTTAGTTATAGAGTCAACAACTATAATTTAGCATAACTAATTCACGTCACAATTTAGCTTTCTTACTATTGCAAAAGCCGCCCTTGCGTTGTGCTTTTGTTTAGAGCTTGTTCCGTGCCGTTTCTTGGCTTTGTTCCGTGATAAGTCTCATTGAGCAACAGGAAGGCGTCATGAAGCCTATCGGATGAGGAATGTTGTAAGCGAATCCCAAGAACGTGTGCTGATTGGTCCTCCACACTCGATCCATCGTCCTGGAGTGATGACCCCATGATAAGCCACACAACTACGGTATAGCTTTCCTCAAGCACTACTCTCAATAGTTTAATAAGCTGCTTAGCTTGTGTAGGGCTGTCGATCACTGCCAGTATCGCATTGTCGTGTGGATGTCCCTTTAATACCTTTTTAGTTGCGTGGACGTTGTGAGAGATTTCTCGGTCTGCGTGCATGGTCACACGTTGGAAGGAGACCCCATTCTCAGTGGCTTTCTGTTTTAGTTCATGGAAGACGATGTCACTGCCCTCCTCGAAGCTCAAAACCACTATGCCGTCACAGCCGAGGTCCAAAGCTAAACCGACCGCTACTGTGGAAAACTGCTTCGTTGGCGGCATCAAGTTTATAAAATGTTTGTCCTAAAAGAAATTGATAAGTTATAAGCCAGTGCCCGAAGTTCCAGACTTGTTAGCAGCGTATCATATCTTTTTTTTACTGCGAGTCTTAAATACCATGCTCGCGAGTTATCGGAACATGAAGAGGTTTATATAATGCAAATTCTAAGAAAAAGTGAAAATTGTATCAAACAACAAGGGCTGCATTCTTATCTTGCAAAATAAGACTGCTGGTGTCAGGGCAAATCAAATGCGCCGATATGATTAGTTTAACCGTCTTATGGCAGTCTCAGATTTGACTCGGTAACGTAAACCGCACTGGTATGCAAAGCAATCGCGAAGAAACTGTTGACAGAAATAATGATAATGATAACAATAATAATTAGGATAAATATAGTGTAATAACCAAGTTTGGTCAATTTCTATGGCACATTTTGATATGGCTTCCGGATCTATCGGGAAAACCATTTGGAAGTGTTGGTTTCTGAAAACAAGAGTTTTGCGGACTATAGATTCTGTAAAATTCAAGCCAAGTGCTAAATTCCTCTTTGGGAAAGACTCCACTTGAAAGATCGTTATTAAGAAATCAAGTTTTACTTAAACCTCTTTACCTGACTGAAGTCATCTTCCTCGTGTATACTGATAAAAGGAATATCTCGTTTCATGGATAGAAACTTTACGAATTTCTCTAAGAATCCTTCACCACAGCTCACGATGATGTCTAACTGAAGACGAAATTTACCCTCTAATCTCGACAGTACATCCATGAATGACATGTTGTACACATCAAGGGAAATTGGTAGCACATTGAATGATGTAAAATTCTTTTGAACTTCGTGGACGTCACAGCCTGGTTTTGTTAGCACAACAACGTTGGGTTTTGGCTCATTCGTGAAAGCGGACACAAATGCAGAAACACTGATAGCTAGGTAGATAAACGCTTTGCTGTCACCAACTCTTATTATACGAGACATCGCGAATCTGACTGAATGTTGCTGGTAACGGCGCGGCATAGAAAGCAATTGCCACTATAAGGCAACCTGGAACGCCCTTTGTAGAACACTCTGCATCCAACTGCGACACAATTTGGTTAACTGAACATCATAAAAAGTAGAAAGAAAATCCTGGAGGGATATTTATTAATAATACCGTGAAGTGAGACAAGTGAACAAGACGAGCTCATTGTTTATAATTCTTGGCCTTTAAACGAGGAGGTGTTCCATAACCTACCTCAAAACTATTTTTACTCATTAACGACTCTTAAAGATTTTGCCGTTTTCAAAGAACTAGTGATATTTGGTGACGCGACATTTAAATATGTCTACATTTTGTAAATTTTTGTTTTCAAACGTAATAACTGGTCACTCTTTTGGTGGAAGCCTGAAGAATCACGTCGTCCAATTTTGAAAGCCTGAGAAAGCACGTCGTCCAATTTGAATAACGTAGTGTAGAGCAACCAAGCTATATATATCTATAGTTTGTCAGGGACGGCGGAGCGTATTTTGAAGTGGGGAGGCTGAAAACGAGCGCCGGAGGAGGGAGTTGGTAGGGGGGTGTGGGGGCATCCTCCCCCAGAAATTTTTGAAATCTAGAGTCTCGGAAATCGTATTTACAACATTCTCCGCTACATACTTCTTGAAATAATTAGCCTGGATAAAGCGTAAAATGAAAGGTACTTTTAATGCTTACAGCAATATTTTGGAGGTTATTTCTCAGCCTTCCGGTCTCCAACGCTAACCTGCGGTTTTTGGACACAAGCTTCCCGTCTGTGAGAAAGAAGCACACGCTGAGAAAATGTTAAAAATACGTAAACGCAAAACGTTTCCGACGAGGCTTGTATAAAGTTGTAGCTTAAACAAAATAAAATGTCATCCTCCTCAAAAGTGGGGGGGCTAAAGCCCCCCCCAGCCCCCCCGGCTCCGCCGTCCCTGTTTGTGTGTGTGCTTTTTTCTCCCACAACATCTACTTCGCTCTACTTCCATGTATTGAGCACTGTTTTACGTTTATCAACGTTTTCACTTTTTCACACTTCGAGTTAGCGATCGAGGGTAAAATTACATAGAAAATGACCTTAAGGGAAACATAAAAATTAGCTCGAGTAAGCGGGAGGTCTAAGTAAGCGAGGATTCGCGAGCGACGATATCTAATTATCTGTTCCTTATATATTCAATATGTTTCCAAATTGTTTGTAAACATCGGCTGCAATTACGATGTAAATGAGGAGCTATTATTTGCATTTTTCTCCATGAAGGATGGGCGAGTGCATTTAATTCATCCGTGATTTCTCTTTCGTGCGAGTTTACTCGTACTCTTTGCCACTTACGTCTACCAAGTCTCCGCTCTGTCTTTCAGCTCGGCACATTGCATCTAAGAATTTTTTTCATTTTCCTCTGGAACCGTATACTTAAACATTTTAAGAAAACATGTGTATTATATTACACTGATTTCTCGCTTAAATACATCTTTTGTAAAAAAAGTCTTCAAGCACAGCAAAAATTCCACGAGTATTGCAGCGAATGGCGGTTGCATTCATCGACGCCATAATTGCCTCGTAGTTGAGAATCACGTAAGACCACTGGTCACAAGTATGTCAGGCGCTTAACAGAGAAACACATTTTCAGTGTAAAACGAAGTCCAACGAAACACGTTACGATGTTATAAGAAAAGCGCGCTTTGCAACCAAGTAGACTATCAGACTTGGTTTGATACAAGGCTGGTTTATATAACTTTAAAAGTTCTAATTCACCGACTAGAAGTCTCGCTGTATGTTTTCGTTCTCGATAACGCGCCATTTCCTTCCCAGTTAAAATAATCTTTCAATATTGATATTTGCCATTCGTTCTTAGTAAAGTTTAACCTCCGACATGGACACAGTTAGAAATGCATATAGCTTCAGAACTGTTAATTACTTCACCAAAAATGTTGATCGTGTTTTTGTCACGTCTCCGCCACCTGACCTTGTAGCGCAGTACCTTTTAAAAATTTATATATGGTTTGAACCCACGAGTCTCTCGACTTCCGCTCAGGTTGTCGAAACGTCAGTCAACGACATCAACAACGATTCTTTTCAGAGCTTTTTGACTCCCGGACGAATTTACAGGCGTTTTCCATTCAACCCACAATCTTGGTAATTTCAAACGGGTGGTACATCAAATGGAACGAACCATTTCGTTTTGGTCTGACCGGAATATTCGGGTCTACCTTTGAAGGTGGTCCAATTTGACCGGTCGGACCGGTCGGAATTCTTGTTGAATGGAAAAAGCCCTACCATTCGAATAATTGAGTTGCATGACCAGTTAGATCGGGTGAGAGCTTGCCACTGCTTTAAACCAAGCCGACTTGCAATTTTCTGGGAAACTAGTATAATACACATAGAATTAAGCAAAAGACATACGATTTTCTGGCCAACTAATTCATGGGAAGGTTAATAGAAAAATCCAATGATTATCCCTAAGAGATGTGTTTAAAAATTGAAGGTAAATATCTTTAAGCGCCATTTAGTGAATATCTCGCTTTAATTTATCATTTTCTTGGAAAACAATGTCATAGAAACTGACATTGCCAGAAAAGAATAAGATTCATTAAACAATGGAAAGTCTAATAAAAAAAGATCAATTTATTGAAACCACAAAAAGGTATTGAAAAATGAAAGAAAGGTTAAACATTAAATACCAAGATCAATGAAGATTGCACGTTTCAGTTTATAGGAAACATTCATAAAAATATACATTTACAAAATTAATGCGAAAACTGAAATAACCAATAAAAGCATCAATAAAATGTAAACCGAATCCAAATTCACAATTCTCAGAATTTTGATTAAGAAATAGAAAACATGTACCGTGTTTCTATCGAGTTATAGAAACACGAGTGGAAGTTTGGGAGAACGAGAAATGCTGTGGGAACACGAGCCGCAGGCGAGTGTTTCCACAGCTTTTTCGAGTTCTCCCAAACTTTCACGAGTGTTTCTATAACTCGATAGAAACACGAAGAACTTGTTTTCTATTTCTTTTAGAAAACGCCGCGACGAAAAAAAGAAAAGCAACGTGTTAACTTTGATTATCAAAATGTAAATTCTCTTTGCTCGCGTCATCATTACGTCAACAGCTCGTGCTAGTTCTGTGTTTCTATCGAGTTATAGAAACACGATTTCTAACCAATCAGCGCGCGTACTTTCTTGGGACTGTTTTCTAAATAGCTTTACTTG
>CATIXD010000019.1:0-18296 GCA_949710005.1 Ricordea florida
AACGTCTATTTTTATTAAATTTTTAAACTTTTTTTTAGATTTTTTTACTGTATATATATATATTTTTTTTTTTTCGCTCGAAGTTGTCCGTCCTCGTGTTCCACAATTGCCTATATATATATATATATATATATATAAAAAGTTATGATGCTTCGAGCCAACAGGGATGCCACACGCCAGAAGGATCCAAAAGGATTCGTAGTCCAAACCTCGAGTAATGAAATTTGTAGGCAATTGTGGAAAACGAGGACGGACAACTTCGAGCGAAAAAAAATATATATATATATATACAGTAAAAAAATCTAAAAAAAGTTTAAAAATTTAATAAAAATAGACGTTTCGGTCAATGACCTTCATCAGTTGCAGTGCAAGTGAATAAGAAATTACAATGTCCTTAAATAGGTTTACAGTATAAAAGATGACATAATATAACAAAGATGATTACATAACAGGGCGTGGTAACACATGAAAATGAAAAAATTAACCAATGATAAACAATCGGTGATTACTAAGCGAGAAACTATGACAATGCGATACAAAACTCAAGAAACGCAAACCAAATATGAATAAATAATCGGATATAATACAAATAAGATTAATGTTAAAAAAACTATAACATGATTCGTCAAGTCAGCCAAAAGTGTGAAGGGACCCGCGTGTAAAATATTCACAGTATTCATAAAAGGCCATGCTAGGAAAAACTTGTAATAAAAACCCCAAACAAAGCCCTTGAAGCTATGCCGCGGCAAGGCACAACAGGCGCCCTGAACAGGGCCCTTAAACAACAATAATGTAATAAATTCCCCGATGGGGGGCCCCTGAGAAAACCTTGCACTAACAAAGCTAACAAGATCCAAGGTCAGGGCCTTTGAACACCTGAACTAAGATAACCGCCAAATTAGCAAGTTATTTTTACGCTAGTTGTAGTTTATTCTTTTTTTCGAGTGGAATTCCTGACGTTTATTCAAGCCAAAAGGTGCCAGAGAGAACAACTGTGCGCTCCAATATGCCTCTTTAGTGATTAAAAGCTTTTCGATGTTACTTGTATTGTTTGCATTTATCTGCACTTGATCAATACACTGGAAAGAAAAATCGTTTAAGTCGTGCGGTGTTCTGTTGAAATGAACCGCTACCTCACAAGTCTTTTTCTTGGTCAGCATGGCAGACTTGTGGTTGCGAAATCTAACTCTAAAATCTGTTGTTGTAGAACCAATGTATTGTAAGTTACATTTCTTACACGAAGCCAAATAAATGACATTTTTTGAATCACAAGAAAGTTTCGATCGTATCTTATAGCTCTTGCCTGTTTGAAAACTTTGGAAAGAATTTGATTCGACAAAGTAATTGCAACAGAGATCACATCTTGTTCTTTTGCATTTAAAGCAACCCCTAACCTCAATAGCCTCTTCAACTTCAATGTTAGAGCCATAACGAGATGGCGCTAACAATTCCTTAAGGTTTTTAGATCTTCGAAAAGAGGCTATGATGGAATTTGGCGGGAAAAATTCTTTTAATTTGGGGTTGGATTCCAAAATACCTAGGTGTTTTCTGATGATGCGACCAACATCAGGTAAATTTGGATTAAATGTTGTTACAAATGGAAACAATTTCTTCTCAGCTTTGGCACGAGTTCTAAGTAAGTCAGTTCTAGATGTAGTTAAGGCTTTAGAAAATTGATCTTCCACTAGTTTTGTGGGATAACCCTGATTGACTAGATAACCCTTGTATTCAGTTGTTCTCTCGGCAAGAAATACTTGTTCAGAGCAGTTTCTCTGTAACCTAGTTGCTACGCCATAAGGGATAGCCTTGAAAACGTGTTTGGGGTGAGCACTTGATGGTGGAAGATACAAGTGGCTATCAATTGACTTTGAATAAACGTCTGTCTGAATGAAACCCCCGATGAGATGTAGAGTTAAATCTAGCACGTGAAGCTCGCTTTCAGAAAAAACTAATTCAAATTGAATGGTAGGATATAGAGAATTTATAAAGTCAGTAAACTCATGCAGTGCAGGGAGGCCTTGTTGCCAGAGATCAAAGACATCGTCACGGTATCGCCACCATAAGGCCGGCTTTATGGGGCCAGAAAATTTAGCTTGATAATCTATTTCCGCCATGGCAAGATCCGCGTAACTACAGGCGTTCTTTGGGCCCATGGCTGTGCCATGAATTTGTAGGAAAAAGTTTTCCTTAAAAACCGAGTGATTGCTCTTCAAACAAATTTCTACTGCTTCTAAAATGCAATTAGTGGATGGAAGCTGGTTTTCTCTAGCATTCAGTGCCTTCTTGACTGCAGTAAGACCGAGTTGATTATCTATGTTGGGGAACATTGACACAACATCCCAAGAAACTAAAAGGGTGCCTTCGGGGAAAGGGCCACTCCTATTAAGATCCTCAATTCTGTTAAGTAAATCGGTCGTATCCTTGATGAAAGATGGCAACTTACGAGCCAACGGTTGCAAGTAAAATTCACTGAAGGCTGAAAGATTTTCTATAGCCGTACCACAACACGATGTGATAAGCCTGAGTGGGTTCCCTGCTTTGTGGGTTTTAATATTACCGAAGGCGACCCCTGGTTTGGCTATTTTGTTAATTATCCAATTAGCTAATTGGTCTGAAATTTCACCTTTTCTGACCCATTTGTTGCACCAACTCTCAACTACAGCTAAATGCCTATATAGATTTCGCAACCACAAGTCTGCCATGCTGACCAAGAAAAAGACTTGTGAGGTAGCGGTTCATTTCAACAGAACACCGCACGACTTAAACGATTTTTCTTTCCAGTGTATTGATCAAGTGCAGATAAATGCAAACAATACAAGTAACATCGAAAAGCTTTTAATCACTAAAGAGGCATATTGGAGCGCACAGTTGTTCTCTCTGGCACCTTTTGGCTTGAATAAACGTCAGGAATTCCACTCGAAAAAAAGAATAAACTACAACTAGCGTAAAAATAACTTGCTAATTTGGCGGTTATCTTAGTTCAGGTGTTCAAAGGCCCTGACCTTGGATCTTGTTAGCTTTGTTAGTGCAAGGTTTTCTCAGGGGCCCCCATCGGGGAATTTATTACATTATTGTTGTTTAAGGGCCCTGTTCAGGGCGCCTGTTGTGCCTTGCCGCGGCATAGCTTCAAGGGCTTTGTTTGGGGTTTTTATTACAAGTTTTTCCTAGCATGGCCTTTTATGAATACTGTGAATATTTTACACGCGGGTCCCTTCACACTTTTGGCTGACTTGACGAATCATGTTATAGTTTTTTTAACATTAATCTTATTTGTATTATATCCGATTATTTATTCATATTTGGTTTGCGTTTCTTGAGTTTTGTATCGCATTGTCATAGTTTCTCGCTTAGTAATCACCGATTGTTTATCATTGGTTAATTTTTTCATTTTCATGTGTTACCACGCCCTGTTATGTAATCATCTTTGTTATATTATGTCATCTTTTATACTGTAAACCTATTTAAGGACATTGTAATTTCTTATTCACTTGCACTGCAACTGATGAAGGTCATTGACCGAAACGTCTATTTTTATTAAATTTTTAAACTTTTTTTAGATTTTTTACTGTATATATATACATTTTTTTTTTTCGCTCGAAGTTGTCCGTCCTCGTTTTCCACAATTGCGTATATATATATATATATATATATATATATATCCCCTGATGAGTGGGCAACCACGAAACAGGCTTGTAGGGATAAACCTGTAGTTTGTTTGTGTTTTTTCTCCCGCAACAACTACTTCGCTCTACGTTCACGTATTGAGCACTGTTTTACGATTAATCAACTTTTACACTTTATATATATATATATATATACATACATAGTTGTTGCGGGAGAAAAAAACACACAAACAAACTACAGGTTTATCCCTACAAGCCTGTTTCGTGGTTGCCCACTCATCAGGGGATATATACATATATACATATATACATATATACGGTGTAGTGAAGTCAAATAGGAGGCATTGATTTGCTGTAACTCTGAGTTTCACGCCTTGTGGCGATCGTCAGACAGACTTTTATTACAATGAAGAGATATCTTTGGCCTTTTATACAGTTTGTTTATGCTAATTACGCTAATTACAGTAATTACAGTAAAATGTGTTGATTAGGTGTGATCTGCTTTGAGGTTCATTAGATAAAACTTGTTCTCGTGGCGGCATTTAGAAACTAGTTCTGATCTCTTGTTTAGGAGCATAGATTTCTCGCCTTTGATTATGAAGAACTTTTCGGCTAAGCATAGATTGCATTTCTTACATATATACATATATATATTTCATACAAGTTAAGGGGACAGCAATGGGCACCAGGGCTGCGCCCAATTTTGCACATATATACATGGGCCGCCTAGAAGACAAATTTGTTTACCAGACAGATTGGTTTAATTACATTATCGCCTGGGTACGTTTCATCGACGACATTTTCCTTATTACAACTGGAGATCACACCACCACAACGGGTGATTGCGGGCCTTGCAAAAAGCCGAAATGTAGCTGGTGCATACGTATAAACAAGACCTCTACTTTTACAGGCACCCAGGACAACAAGGTCTTTGATATATTCCACACAGTGAATTGTCAATCGACCTTTGTGATTTATATCATCGAATGTAAAATCTGTAAGTTACAGTATGTAGGTAAGAGCGAGACAGCCTTTAACCTGCGACTCAACAACCACAGAAGCCATATTAAAAGAGGAGTCAGTAGCTGCGAACTTACAGAGCACTTCCTTCAAAATACAAGATCACATAACTTTGACAACGACGTCATAATTACCATCATCGAGCAAATCAAACGAAGTGAAATGGACATAGAACGGAAAAAAGAAATACTTCGTACAAGGGAAATATTTTTGCAGAGAAGGCTTAAGAACGTGTCCACCTAAGAACCGTGCAGACGAGTCTACACGACCCCTCACCAATTTCGCTCAAAATTGGCTCCCTTGTGGTCCACGACGAACTTACAATGTAGACCAAACGGTTTATCCAGATACTAATTTTTAAGAGAGCTATACGAGTTTAAAGTTTTTGTGAAAAAGTGCGCAAAAATCCGTGCCAAAAATGCAGTGAATTCATGATGTGTCTGTCTCCCAACTTCTAAGGCAACAAAAAAATATTTCGATAAGTGAAAGCAGAAACCTAGATCTTTATTTACAAATATAAAAATATATGATTGTAATGTTTCTTATATTTGCGAGCCATCAATCCAACTTGACAATTTTCACCATTTTGCGAAATTACGGAAAATGTCCCTAAAATAGCGGGAAAAAGCAAACAAGCGGCCATGTTTTGATTCATTTCAATGTTTTTTCCAGTTTGCACAATTGATGATCTAAGTAATTACAAAAATAAAAGTGTGTGATGTTTACATTTTAGATGAAGAATTTGCCTTTGAAATACGGCAATGTGGGTCACGTGACACATGCGAGAATATTGTAATAGAGAGTCCGTGTGTTTATAAGTCTTGAGGAGTATTTTTAAAAAAACATTTTCATGTTTCATTCCAGTTTTCTCTTATCTTAAAATCATATGGGAAGTCCGACCGCTTGTTATTTTACTTTTTTTTTTACTACACCGCAACTTTTAGGCCCTTTTATACTACGTCGGTTACAGATGAAAACAAAGGAAAGGTACTTATTTGTTTGCAGTAAAAGTACGCGTCCAAATATCGGCATCAGGTCATGCCGATGCCGATCAAATGGGTGCCGATTCTTTCCGATTCCGTTTTCAATCGGTACCGATTGAAACGGAATCGGCAACGGGTCGAAATTCTTCATCGGGCCAATTAACGTAAGTTATCAAACACTGACTTATATCTGTCAGCGTTTATCAAGGGTTGAAATAATCGGTCACGCTACGTTCAAATACTGAGTTTATGTTAATAGCAATAGCAAAGCGTGAATGATTGTTTCTACGATGCACAAACAGGCTGGGTAAGACCAACTGTTTATCGCCGCATGGTTTACAGTCGTTTCGCTGCATATCGAGGTCGTTTCGCTACATTCAAAAGTCGATTCGCTACATTCGAAAGTCGATTCGCTACATTCAAAAGTCGATTCGCTGCAAAGGACGGGTCGTTTCGCTGCACATAAAACAGTTTCCATTTGTCAAAAAGACACGTTGATCACATGAAGTTTTTTTATCACTGTAATTTTCACTAAGAAACAGGACACATATTTTTTAGAACGCAGAATCACTCGGTTTGCCTATTCCCAGCGCGGCTACGAAGCGCGTTCCGCAAACGCTATTCAGTGAGAAGAAAAGCAAACTAACACACTAGTTCACTTCTGCATCTACAAGAACTGTCCGAATGAGACTTTCATTGATAATTGTCCACAGACAACAACTTTCGTTCGGGCAACATAACTCGAGAAGTCGGGTGAAATCACGCGCGCTATATGAAAAGTTTCAAAACACGTAGTTTCAGTCCGAAGCTTATATTTCATAAAACAACGTATATTTACAATAAGTTTACGAGAATTACAAGAAGTTGCAGCGAAACGACCCGTCCTTAGCAGCAAATCGACTTCTGTATGTAGCGAAACGACCTTGATATGCCGCGAAACGACTAGTAGCGAAACGACTTTGTAGCGAAACGACCTTGTAGCGAAACGACCGTACACCTAAGCGATTACCAAATAGCCTTGAAGCAATCTTCGAACAAATTTTAACAGGCAAAAAAAACATCCACGAAAGTATTGCTATGATTATTTTACCATGGAGAACAAGGCAAATTGTAAAGATTGTTTTGAGCGAAGTGACTCTTTCATTATTTGGTTTCGTGACACATTTACAGGATCACATTCTTATCAGATAAATATGATACCCCATTATTCACATCGGAATGTCTCTGACTCCGATTGAATCGGCAAAGTTTTTTTTAAAATCATATCGGAAACGGCATCTAATGGCCACAAATCGGCACCGATTCCGAACCATCGGAAAATTGATCGGGTCCGATTCCGATGATCGGGTTGCCTATTTATATTTGGACGCGTTCCCTAAAAGCAATGATCAAGTAAAATACAAATTCAATATATTTAGACCATTTTGTTTTCCGCCGACATTATTTTGGTTACGCGGTGAGAGGATTGCGTGACACGCACCAGATACCAAGACTTAGTGCATTTCCTCGCTTTTCATGGATAATCATGCCAGCAGACAATTCGTAAAAAAGGAAGACTTTAAATGTGTTTGTTCTTTTCAGAAATATTCTAAGGAGGCATGCAACCTTTCTGCTCAAAGCAAGAGTGCTAGATCTATTTGTACTGTAAAGAATTGTTCCAGTAGCACAAAAGGGCACTTGTATGGTTGTTTTAAAACCTCCCATGAAGGAGTCGAGGAAGACGGCAAATTATGTTTGGCCCGCGTTGGGTTGTTCGACGAGTGCGGAGAAGATTTCACAATTTGTCCCGAGCACAGGAACGAATTTGGCTTGGAAAGGGGGCCAAGCAAAGTTTGTAAATATCCCGAGCATCATTCATACATACATACATATAGTGGCTCGTCCCCTCTAGGGGGTTTTCAGAGTCACTTTTTTACATACAACATACAACATAGTTAAGAATCCCAACTGGTGGGAGGCAGACCAGTTGGCTATTTACAAGGATGATCGAGGAGTTGAACCAGGTACTTACCCAGAAAAACACCAGGTAGTGGCCAGAGCGGGATTTGAACCCGGGTCACCGCATTGAAATACCGCACCCTAGACCACTCGGCCATCCTGCAAACAGAAACCGTATAGAGGGATATCCAGGGAGATGTCGAGAAAATATACTTACCATTCGGTTTGCTTTGCGAGACTGGACAAGGTAACTCATATAAAAATATATTGTCGGAATACCGGCTACATTTTAAAATGAACACTGCATGTTACTGAGGAAAGCCCGTGCGCAGACCACTGCCAGGCGTATGCGCTGTCGTCCGACGAGAAAGACTTCCAAACCACTTGTACGCACCAGCACAACATTGTATACTATTTGCATTTAGTTAAAAGTTTACTTGCAGTAATTATTCCGATTCCAAAAAGTTTCGTGCCAGCGGTAATCCTCTAATAATAACACCCTGATGCCTTGGGTACCCTGTGGTACTAATACTGTCAAAATAAAGATGGCGGCGGTGCACTTTTATTCAGTGGCACTCCAAGTTGAATTTGTTTCATCAGGTACATTTTATAAACCTAATATTTTGTATAAAAGTATAATATGAGCTCAGAATGTCTTCCCCAGAATCAGCAACATGTTTTACCAGATGTCAATAAATGTCAGTCCTCCATTGTCATTCGCTCGTCATCGTAAGCAAAATACCGACACAAAATATCTGTTTCGCATGGCTATACGTACGTAGCTTCACAAAGATTTTATCACATCTATATATTCCTAAACAAATAAACTTCATGGATTTGGAGTAATTTTGAGCAGAAACATGGCCGCATCCAAGATATTTTAAGCGATTTTCACTAGAAATTCGAATTATTAAAAATCTCAATTTTTTAAGGTTTCTCAATTTCATGAATGCATTAATATTTTCAAACATGGTTATCGCATCCTCTTCAAATTTAGTTGACTAGAATAAGTATGCTCTTCATTTTAAACTGGCCAAGATTCTTTTCTGCCCCGAATCGTCTCTGAGCAAGTTGGAAACTTAACGGGCGAATTTACCATGGTTTTACTTAAAATTGTGTGTCATTTCACTCGGACCACTGTATCTCGTGAACTGCTCGAACTTTCGGAAAAACATTTGGCAGGCTTTTAACTTGGACTAATACCAGTCTGTACACAAAATAGTATAAAATTCTGGAGGATACCATGTGGACTCAAATTTTGATATTGCATGGATCTCATGTGGACACGTTCTTAATACGTTACAACCAAACGGACTAAATAGGAGAATGGGCTAGAGTCTACAGACGCATATACCTTTATTAAGTGATGTGTACACTAATAATGTTTTGAAACATAAGTTATAAGGGGCGTCCATCTCTATGCTCCCAAAAATGTAGTGAACCTATGGAATACCTTACGTGACGCTAATTTCTAATTGAGACATGTCAATTATCGTGCTACACACTTTATTACGTCACTACAAATAGTCTAAATTAGGTGTAATCATGCACTAAGTAAGACCCCTGATGAAGGCCGAAGCCGAAACGCGTTGGGTCTAAACAATAAAGTGTTTATCTGTTGAAAGACGATTCTCTATTGTGCAAATTATATATATATATATATATATATATGTATAGGTGGAATAAACAGAAGGAGATGCGAACTTTTCTCATAGGAGGTCTTTAATAGAGATAAACGTTTTGCCCATGCGGGCTTCTTCAACACTCAGGATATCAGTACTTGGAATAAAATTTACAAAGAGTGAAAAAGCCTTAAATAGTTACAAAACAATAGCTTACAAGAGAACAAAGAAAATAAAACATATTTTACATAACATTAGATAAGAATACTAAAAATGGTATAACACCCGCTAAAAAGCAGGTAAAATCAAATAAAAACAAATAAAATAAAATACAGCTGCAAGATGGTGTTAATTGTAGCGAATTCTATTCCTGGAATTAAACTCGCACCTTTTGTTGAGTCCATGAGGTGTGAGGGTGCATAATTGAGCACACCAAAAAGGCCTCTCTTGTGAGCAGACGGTCATCAAAACTATTATTATTGACACTAAAGTTGGATAACTGTTCAATAATTCAAAATTCAAAGTCTGCCAAAGCATGAGGGTCTTTGTTAAAGTGAGTAGCAACTTCACAAGTACGTTTTTTGGTGATGATAGAAGACTTGTGGTTGCGGAAACGAATCTTAAACTCGTTACTTGTTGAAACAACATATTGCACATTGCATTTCCTGCACGTAACTAAATAGATGACATTTTTAGATTTACAATTAAGAATCTACGTAATAGGATAAGTCCTGTAAGTACTAGTGCTAGTAAAGCAATTGGATTCCTTTAAGTAATTACGACATAGATCACATTTGGCTGATTATTGGGCGTGCGATATTGCTCACGAGGCTTACTACTCAGGATTTCTTTGATGTTTTTAGTTCTTTCACTCAACGTACTAGATCGTACTCATTCCAAACCTACGGATAACCATATTTACTTGCTTCGTAATAGCGCACATCCTGCCCATGTTACCAGGGTCATTCCCTATGGAGTAACTATAAGGATCCGAAGGAACTATTCTACTGATGAGGCATTTGTTAAACGTACTTCTGAGTATAAGGCTTATCTTTACAACCGGGGTTATAACCCTAATATGGTTTCACAATAGTTTGAGAAAGCCCAGTCTGTTCCTAGACATATGTTGCTTCAACCCCAGCCTAAGGAGTCCAAGCCAATTTTTCCACTTGTGCTTGATTTTAACCCTCGTTTGCCCAGCATTTTTAAAATTTTTAGCAAATACAAGCACCTTATTTACAATTCAACATCTCTTGGCAAAATTTTTCCGGTGGGGTGCATCATTCCTGCCTTTCGTAGAACTAAAAACATCTAAGAAATGACATAATATTACACAAAACATTCACCATTTCAAAGCCTAATGACAGTGTAATCAACGAACACATTAATTTACCGAGGAGATCAATGACTGGAATTTTGTGTTTGTTCACGGAGGGTTATGCAATAGGAGCTAGAGATTCTGAAAAGTTTGCCAATCCAGATATCGAATCTGTCAAAATTAACGTTGATGGTATGCCAAATCGATTATATTCAAAAGGTATGGTTCCATCTGACCTATGGGAATCTGTAAAGAAACGTTTTGTTATGAATGAAAGCATAAAGCAGAAGCCGTTTTACGATGGTAAATTTGCATTATTATTCATTCAAAATATTTCCCCGATTCTGATTGGCTAAAAGCACTCGTTTAATTCACCATAACCAGTTACTGATGACCAAATTTGGAAGAATTTTGACTTTAACGAGGAAATGACGTCAAAAATGCAGCGTTCTCGCAGGTTAATGCACCGTTAACCGAGAAGACCTGGGGACGAGCTTGCTGGTGGGTGTGAAATTTGTGAAAATAAAGCTCACTTTCTCCTTTAAGTGTTTCAAAATATTTTGATAAATAATAAAGCAATTAATGAATTCGGCTTTCGTAGGATATGAAGAATTTAGCGGATCTCGGAAGGGTGTTATCCGCCTCGGCCTACGGCCTCGGTGGATAACACCTTCCACGATCCGCTTAATTCTTCATATCCTACTCAGCCTCATTCATTAATTGCTAATTATGGATAGATTTGAGAACATACCCAGACAATAACATTCATAGGAGGAGGACTCGTTCTAAATAATACCAGAAATGGTGTAAAGTTGGAAATGACAAGGAAAACTGGGGGTAGTGGAAATATTACATGTTACATGTTCGTTATAGCTGATACTTTCATGAAAGTTATGAATTCTAATCTTAGAGCGATCGTTTACTAAAAACAAAACATGAATGAATTACGAAATAAGATTCCTTTTCACTGTATCATTACCGGACCTACGAATTGTGGAAAGACTCAATATTTAGAAGACCAGCTTCGAGGTCCTTTTCGATTTGTATTTGAATATATCGTCTTGATCTGTCCTACGTATGTAAAGAATAAGACTTATAAAAATTTTGCTCAAGGAGATAAACGATTCATTGTATTATCACCCGATGCTAGCAACAGCGACGAAATTGATGAATTATTAACCACTTGTGTAGATTTCTTCTCGGATACCAATACATTAATCATTTTCCACGATTGAGCTGTATCCAAAGAACTGAAGAAGCGTTCAAACAAGTATAAATCTTGCATTCACAGGGAGACATCATGGACTTTGAGTGTGGGTACTCACCCAGCAGTTACCATCCATTTCTAAACCTTTTCGTGACAATGTCGCTTGTGTAGTATCATTTCATAACCCATCTCAAGTTGGTAAAAAAACCTTATTTGAAGATTATGGAGGAGATTTGGATATTGAGACTCGCAAAAAGTTTGTGGAATTATTAAAAAGTCAAAAGTATTCTAGACTGTGTATCTGTCTACGCTATCCTTTTGAAAGTTATTTAGAGATACCTTGTTGCTTATCGAAATGAGCGTTTGGGTGAAGAATATCTCTTCGATAAATTAAAAGACTTTAGGGAGGACTGTATGGAAATGGAAGACATGCTTTATACAGTTTATCAAATTTAGGTTATACAAAAGAAATTTTGGTTAAGGAACTATCTATTACCATGGCAAGATGTAGAGATTTATTTTGACATTTATAGAGCTGTATTCAAATAATTATTAGAGGGATATAACCCTTGTTAATATTAAAAAAGAAATTAGAGAGAAACACAGATTAATAAAACATGAGTGATATAGAGGAAAACATAAGCGATGATGTTGACAAAATTAAACGAGAATCTCTAGCTATATTAACATGTTCAGGTTCAACCAAAGAATTTACAGGTATAGAAATGTCTCTCGGTGATGTTCAAAAACTATCATCTGAGGATGTAAATAAGTATTATAGTAGATTTCAGACTGTATCAGGAAAGCGGATCACCAAAGGTTTAGTGGATTCAGCAATACATTTAGCAGCTTTCGGCATTTCTTGCTTTATACCTATAGATGATAAAGATGCTTTAAGCAGAGATTTACAGAGTGATGATTTAATTCAAAAAAAACTTTCTCAATTATCAGGTCGATTGGTTCTCAAAGGAGGAGGAATGGTAGCACTACTTTCAGTACTATTCTACGTTGCTAAATATTTTAAACCAATAGGAATTCAACAAAATCAAATACAAAATCAAGAATCTAACAACGATACGGGATGAAATACACATAAGAGGTTTAAAGGGTAGCTATCACTAATCTATAATATGTCTGAAAAACCTCTTAAGCAAATAATTTAATTTATTTAATTTGATACAATAATAGTAATGTTTATCTTTCAGAAGGTTTACAACATGCTCTTGGTTTACAAGAAATAATAAGTCCTAGTGAAATGTATGCAATAAGTATTCCACCTGGAGGAGCGATGAAAATTCTATGTAGTCTGGTTGAAAATCCGCAAAATGTTAAACTTGTTCCTTCGAATCTTTTAGATGTTTTCCAAGTGACATTATGCTTCTCTTCCTGTTCAACAATCGATACCTCCCATCAATTACTTTACCTAACCATTTTGGATTTTAATGGAGAGAAACCAGATATTAAAGGTTTGACAATTACAGTCAGTTTAAAGATTACATAGAAGTATAAATAATGGATGAGTACAATAAAATTTATCCTCAGTTACCTCAAAATGACGAGAATTTCAGGTTACAATAATCATGTGAATGTCTACAAAGGCTTGAATTTGAGAAAGTTCGAAAAAAGTATACTAGAGCAAGAGGAATATTCGCAAAGACCAGCGCTGCTTGTGGAGTAATCTCCGTCATTCTCTCAGCGAGTGGTTTGGGAACTTCTTTGACGGGATTTGGAAGCATTGTCGGTATTCCTTTGGGAGCTCTCGGAGGTTTTTGGGTGGAATATCTGTAGGTTGCGGTTTGGCTTCAAAACAACTTTCTTTCAAAGTGAGCAAACATACGAAATACGATATCGGTGGCAAAGGCTAAAGTAAACACCATACAAGATGTGGTTTCAAAAGCGCTGAATGATGGTAAAATCTCTGAAGAGGAGTTTTCATTGATCTTGAATGAAATTAGAAAGTTTGAAAATCTTAGGCTTTGAAATAAGACAAAAAGCTAGGAAAGATACTGAAAAAAATTCGAATATTCCATCGCTAAAAAGACAGGTTCGAGAGGAAATAATAAGAGAACTAAGCGAGCCCGTACGTTAAAATTAAAGATTGAGAAAATACCAGCTGGACTTAATTGTGAATTTGGTATGCATGTCGAGCTTGTATAATGTTTCGGTTTTTAAAGTTTAGAGAGTTAAAGCATGCGTTTATTAAATAAAACAAGATGACTTTGCTCGAGGAATTTAAGAAGCGATATCCAAATGCTGATATGAACAAATTTCAACTTGTAACTGATATTTATGGTGGGTACATATAGATCTGCTCCCGTAAATTCTGGCTTCTTAGCCCCAAGTATCCGTAACCCTTATCTTCCCATAAATCTGCCATTACTTCGATATAACCCTTCTTCCTCCCGATAGCATTTCGTGGAGGGTCTACAGACGATATCAGATCCTTGGCTTTTCTGTTGCATTCCAGAAGATCACTACTCCTACGCTCTGTCCATTTCACTTTCGCCTGTTTCCTCGACATATCTTGCAATGTTCCTCTCTACAACCTGCTCACTACACAATAATAGTAATAATAATAATAATAATAGTAATAATAATAATAATAATAATAATAATAATAATAATAATAGTAATAATAATAGTAAAATTAAACTAGTAATCGGTAGGTCGGATGTTCGGCTCCTATTGGAAGAACTCGGATTTTGCTTTTTCCGAGTTTGCTTGTGACAGTACTGAAAAGTAAATCTTTCACAAATTCACTAGGCTCAAAAAAAAAATACCCTTTTCATTATTTCAGGTAGATATCTGTTTTACCGTTACATAAACTTTTGTTTTACAGATAGAGGTTTTTGCAGTTTCACTTGCTTAGTCATGTACAACATGAGGCAATCACGACTACTTTCTATTTTGTGTCGTCACAAAAAGACATTTTTTACCCATGAATTAATATAATTAAATCTTTCTACAGAAGAAAAGTCGGGCAGAGGGGCTATTTTAACACCTGAAGGTGAAGAAACACTGTCGCTTGCCACGTTGCTACTGGACGAGGTAAAAAGGCTGATATCAGACGCGTCAATAACTGTGAGATTCTTGACACTCTTGCAAAGCAACCAACAAAGATTTATAGACCTCTTGAAAGCTCTGCCCAATGAGGACAACTCGAAGCGGTGCCTCGCTGACCGAATTGAAGAAATCCAAGAATTTCAGAAGACAAGAGAACATGTTTATTCGTTTATCAGAATGTGTGACCTCATTCAGCCAGGTGAGATTCACTCCCAAGATTTTAGTAGTAATATCATAGGTGACGAATTACTCCTTAATTTTGGCGCGAAATTTCAGCGTTAATAATATACATGAAAAAATTACTCGATTCTGATTGGCTGAGAGCAGTGCAGTTCAAGTGTAATTCCAGTGCAAAAAGTGTAACACCAGTGCAAATTACACATCGATATTCTGGGTTATGAAATTTTTTTTATTTTTAAACGAACCGCTTTGAGTTCGTAGCGTTATAAGTTGATCTTCATCAGCCAATCAGTAAATAGAGTGTCAAATTCGCGTGAAATGCTCACGTCCTGTCCGCAATGAGATCTTCCGGCACTTCCTGCAGGCGAATTTTTTCATGTTTATATTATTAATAAGTAATCATACGGTTTTTCTCGTTCAATTTGGAATTAATTTACACTTGTGAGTTTGTCAAAAAGCTGAAAATTTCAGCTTTTTGAAAAACTCACTCGTGCAAATTAATTCCAAATTGAACTCGAAACCGTATGATTACCTTTACTAATTTGTAATTTCACATGTGAAATTACAAAATTGCCATAGCAACCCTTCCGTACGTCTCAGTTCAAGATGGTGACGAAGTTTTAAAATGCCGTGAATGAAGATGTCAGGGCACAAAAAGACGTTTTAGAAAACCTGAACACACAAGAGAACATCAACAAGGATTCTAACAGGTATTTTGCCGAAAAAGTCTTAAAAATTCTGAACTTTATAAGCCAAATTTAAGGTCTAAACATTTGAGAGAGTAGAGTTCTCGATCGATACGATCCAGGATAAACATGTCAAAAATCCACGATTGCTAACGTAATTCGTCACCCATGATATTAATAGGTAATCAAATGGTGAACTCGTGAAATTAGGGAATAATTTCACTTGCGTTTTTGCCTAAAGGCTCGGGAAATTATTAGGATTTGGACGAAACGCAAGTGAGATTATTCCCTAATTTCACTCGTCACCATTTGATTACACATACTTATTTCTTTTTGTTATATAGCTAGTGTTTGTAGTTGATATTACGCGAACTTTGACTGGCTAGTCATAAGGCAGCATTTTCCAGTATCGCCCAAAGGCATTATGACTTATTGTTGATGCCCTTGCATAGCCGGATGTAAAGAAGATATGACCATTTATGCCTGAACCATTTTTGCGCAAACAAAGCCATATAATAAACGACTTATTTTAATAAGTCGCTTAAAACCTTAAATGTTCGTTCTTTTCGGTCAATACAGCAAGGTCTCAGTTTGAGATGTTTCCGTAAAGACCTCACTCATGGTTAATAATTGTTTATTGATGACTTTGGGACAAGTCGTTAAATGTCAATTTGAGGAATTTGGTGTACAATTTGTTTTATATCTATGAGTTAACAATATTCTTAGTTCAGTCAATCATTTGTTGTTGGGCAATGCATTGATGGCTAGAGTGCTTTACCCAAGTTGCAAGGCAGCCTCGTACCTGAACTGAAAAATACAGCGACTTAAAGAAAAAATTGCAATTGAATTTAATTAATTTAACGGTGAATTATAACTTCTTAAGAGCCAATGTCGGAAAATATCGAGAATCTCAAATCAGTTCCAAAAATTCGAATTTTGGCTGATACCACCCAAACATCCCTTTGGGGGAACTATTTCAAGAAACGATATTAAGAAATCCCCAAGCGCTTTACATTTTGAGAATTTTAGAAAAGTTCCAAAATTCGCAAAAAATACATTTTTTAATTCGGGAAACGGGTGCAAATTTCAACATATTTCAACAAAACAGCACAAGCGCGCAAAAGCTCCTATTGACTTGATATTACTCATGTATTTAGCAGACATCCACGGCTTTAAGACCCCGTAAAAAGGTTTTGCGAAATAAGTATTTTAATATAGTTTCTGGCTTTTATTGTGTGCGCTCTGATTGTGTGTTGTTTTGGTAGTCAAAATAACGCCCAACTTCAACCGTCAAAAGTCGATCCTGGTATGTCACAAATTGAAAAAACTACTATGCCAAACGAAAGACCTGTTATTTTTTTAATTACACCTGAAGTTTTAGCTCTGCGAATTTAAACAAGTGCGAGTAATAAAATTTCAACTTGTGCCCCCCAAGTCGCCTGTTCGCGACAAGAACGGGAATGTAAACAAAGGAAAACATATGCAAATCGAGGAGAAAATCATGCGGAAGTTATGACTTACCCCTCAAAGCGCAAAAAATTGATGGAATTCTGTTACCTTAACAGGTATTTCTATCTGAGAGACTAATAAAACGAAATTATCCGTCCAATAATAATAAAAAAGCTATAAAAAGGGCTGGAGGGCTAGTGTCATGAAGTCGCCTCGGATGCATCGGAACTCGTGTGTATGGTTCCGGAGGTAAAAAAGCTTCTAAAGAAGCTTTCAAAATGCACCATGGAGCAAGCAAACAATGTCAGTAAAAATAGACTGATATTTTGAGGTATGATAGAAATGAACCATTGTAAGTTTATTTTTACAAGTGACCTTTAAAATTAAATAAAATGACAGATGAGGGCCGGCCATCGACAGTTCCATTTAAAATGGTCCGTCCCTTGGCTATCGTACTCAATGTTAAGTCCAAAAAACCGAAACAAGATTCAACAAAATAAAACATATATTACAATAATCTTTCAAAAGTATAATGCTAACTTGAGAATTAGATTTCCCGCATCGCAAAGTTTTAGTTATGTAAATATCAGGAATGTTTACTTACTGATCTTATGTCGTGTTACATGCTCCAAGTTCCACAGGAGAAGAGTAAAACCCTCCGTCTTGTTTATACATTTCATAAAAAAAGACTAACTTATTTGTTTACTAGAACTATATATAGATAGGGAGTTAATAATCCTCCCATAAACACAGAAAACGAAGAAGCCAAATTCATCTCGTTTGTTGGTGTTGTGTTACCTGTCACATTTTTCAAGTCACGTGTTTTGCTGTACACGGTTTGTGAAAATGAAATACAAAACATATTATTTAGTTATTTCTTTTTAAGGTAGTCACCTGCAAAACATCGCACAATTGTCAATGAATAAAGAAGGACTGTGCAATCAAACCTAACAGAATCTCCTGGAGCACACAAGCCATCTCCGTTTAAATTTTCATTAACAAAAACATCATCTTATTGTATTCAGAATTTCCCCGCGGTATCACAGATCCAAATCTCGGCATTAACGAAACATCTATCCTCTGAGAAATGCATACGGTCCTTGGAAAAACACACTCTTATGGATCTTGCTAAGCTTGGCTATCAGCAGGTTTTAGAAAGAGGGTGTCGGTGTCGTGCCAACCTTAAGAACAACCAGCGTTACAAACA
>CATIXD010000020.1:0-17644 GCA_949710005.1 Ricordea florida
ATTCTGATTGAAATCGAATCGTTACAATGAAAATTTTCATCGCAAAATAAACTTTACTGCACACCACACTAAAACATGTATAGAAAAGATTCGAAATGATTCTATAACTTACCCCCCTAAATGACGGTCCTCCTGCCCATACAATCTCTTATAATGTATTTTCACCAAAATCAGTCAGGTCGAGTTTCTTGGCAGCCAGCTGCAGGTATCGTATCTCAGCTTCTAGAGTAAGTACAAACACGGGATAAAGTGCATTTTAAAGTTCATTTCAAATGCTACAACATGGTGAAAATGGAATATTGATAACTAATTCGTGTAATGAGCACTGATTACATGAACTTTAGTACTCTCTGAGCCGTCTGCTCTAGATTTAGCTGCCTTAAGTCAATATCTTTACAGTCAAAACTCAATAAGATCGCAAATTACGAAATATCTGATTTTCTGCATAGATAATGCCCTGTCCTACTTGTACAAATCTGCTAACTTTTGGAATTGCAAAGATTATCCAAGCCAAGATATCATAGAACAACTTTTATTTTAGGGGCCCACGCTTTGGTCTGAATCACGCATGCGTACTAAAAAATAGTCTGATCTTGAATTCTGATTGAAATCGAATCGTTACAATGAAAATTTTCATCGCAAAATAAACTTTACTGCACACCACACTAAAAACATGTATAGAAAAGATTCGAAATGATTCTATAACTTACCCCCCTAAATGACGGTCCTCCTGCCCATACAATCTCTTATAATGTATTTTCACCAAAATCAGTCAGGTCGAGTTTCTTGGCAGCCAGCTGCAGGTATCGTATCTCAGCTTCTAGAGTAAGTACAAACACGGGATAAAGTGCGTTTTAAAGTTCATTTCAAATGCTACAACATGGTGAAAATGGAATATTGATAACTAATTCGTGTAATGAGCACTGATTACATGAACTTTAGTACTCTCTGAGCCGTCTGCTCTAGATTTAGCTGCCTTAAGTCAATATCTTTACAGTCAAAACTCAATAAGATCGCAAATTACGAAATATCTGATTTTCTGCATAGATAATGCCCTGTCCTACTTGTACAAATCTGCTAACTTTTGGAATTGCAAAGATTATCCAAGCCAAGATATCATAGAACAACTTTTATTTTAGGGGCCCACGCTTTGGTCTGAATCACGCATGCGTACTAAAAAATAGTCTGATCTTGAATTCTGATTGAAATCGAATCGTTACAATGAAAATTTTCATCGCAAAATAAACTTTACTGCACACCACACTAAAACATGTATAGAAAAGATTCGAAATGATTCTATAACTTACCCCCCTAAATGACGGTCCTCCTGCCCATACAATCTCTTATAATGTATTTTCACCAAAATCAGTCAGGTCGAGTTTCTTGGCAGCCAGCTGCAGGTATCGTATCTCAGCTTCTAGAGTAAGTACAAACACGGGATAAAGTGCGTTTTAAAGTTCATTTCAAATGCTACAACATGGTGAAAATGGAATATTGATAACTAATTCGTGTAATGAGCACTGATTACATGAACTTTAGTACTCTCTGAGCCGTCTGCTCTAGATTTAGCTGCCTTAAGTCAATATCTTTACAGTCAAAACTCAATAAGATCGCAAATTACGAAATATCTGATTTTCTGCATAGATAATGCCCTGTCCTACTTGTACAAATCTGCTAACTTTTGGAATTGCAAAGATTATCCAAGCCAAGATATCATAGAACAACTTTTATTTTAGGGGCCCACGCTTTGGTCTGAATCACGCATGCGTACTAAAAAATAGTCTGATCTTGAATTCTGATTGAAATCGAATCGTTACAATGAAAATTTTCATCGCAAAATAAACTTTACTGCACACCACACTAAAACATGTATAGAAAAGATTCGAAATGATTCTATAACTTACCCCCCTAAATGACGGTCCTCCTGCCCATACAATCTCTTATAATGTATTTTCACCAAAATCAGTCAGGTCGAGTTTCTTGGCAGCCAGCTGCAGGTATCGTATCTCAGCTTCTAGAGTAAGTACAAACACGGGATAAAGTGCGTTTTAAAGTTCATTTCAAATGCTACAACATGGTGAAAATGGAATATTGATAACTAATTCGTGTAATGAGCACTGATTACATGAACTTTAGTACTCTCTGAGCCGTCTGCTCTAGATTTAGCTGCCTTAAGTCAATATCTTTACAGTCAAAACTCAATAAGATCGCAAATTACGAAATATCTGATTTTCTGCATAGATAATGCCCTGTCCTACTTGTACAAATCTGCTAACTTTTGGAATTGCAAAGATTATCCAAGCCAAGATATCATAGAACAACTTTTATTTTAGGGGCCCACGCTTTGGTCTGAATCACGCATGCGTACTAAAAAATAGTCTGATCTTGAATTCTGATTGAAATCGAATCGTTACAATGAAAATTTTCATCGCAAAATAAACTTTACTGCACACCACACTAAAACATGTATAGAAAAGATTCGAAATGATTCTATAACTTACCCCCCTAAATGACGGTCCTCCTGCCCATACAATCTCTTATAATGTATTTTCACCAAAATCAGTCAGGTCGAGTTTCTTGGCAGCCAGCTGCAGGTATCGTATCTCAGCTTCTAGAGTAAGTACAAACACGGGATAAAGTGCGTTTTAAAGTTCATTTCAAATGCTACAACATGGTGAAAATGGAATATTGATAACTAATTCGTGTAATGAGCACTGATTACATGAACTTTAGTACTCTCTGAGCCGTCTGCTCTAGATTTAGCTGCCTTAAGTCAATATCTTTACAGTCAAAACTCAATAAGATCGCAAATTACGAAATATCTGATTTTCTGCATAGATAATGCCCTGTCCTACTTGTACAAATCTGCTAACTTTTGGAATTGCAAAGATTATCCAAGCCAAGATATCATAGAACAACTTTTATTTTAGGGGCCCACGCTTTGGTCTGAATCACGCATGCGTACTAAAAAATAGTCTGATCTTGAATTCTGATTGAAATCGAATCGTTACAATGAAAATTTTCATCGCAAAATAAACTTTACTGCACACCACACTAAAACATGTATAGAAAAGATTCGAAATGATTCTATAACTTACCCCCCTAAATGACGGTCCTCCTGCCCATACAATCTCTTATAATGTATTTTCACCAAAATCAGTCAGGTCGAGTTTCTTGGCAGCCAGCTGCAGGTATCGTATCTCAGCTTCTAGAGTAAGTACAAACACGGGATAAAGTGCGTTTTAAAGTTCATTTCAAATGCTACAACATGGTGAAAATGGAATATTGATAACTAATTCGTGTAATGAGCACTGATTACATGAACTTTAGTACTCTCTGAGCCGTCTGCTCTAGATTTAGCTGCCTTAAGTCAATATCTTTACAGTCAAAACTCAATAAGATCGCAAATTACGAAATATCTGATTTTCTGCATAGATAATGCCCTGTCCTACTTGTACAAATCTGCTAACTTTTGGAATTGCAAAGATTATCCAAGCCAAGATATCATAGAACAACTTTTATTTTAGGGGCCCACGCTTTGGTCTGAATCACGCATGCGTACTAAAAAATAGTCTGATCTTGAATTCTGATTGAAATCGAATCGTTACAATGAAAATTTTCATCGCAAAATAAACTTTACTGCACACCACACTAAAACATGTATAGAAAAGATTCGAAATGATTCTATAACTTACCCCCCTAAATGACGGTCCTCCTGCCCATACAATCTCTTATAATGTATTTTCACCAAAATCAGTCAGGTCGAGTTTCTTGGCAGCCAGCTGCAGGTATCGTATCTCAGCTTCTAGAGTAAGTACAAACACGGGATAAAGTGCGTTTTAAAGTTCATTTCAAATGCTACAACATGGTGAAAATGGAATATTGATAACTAATTCGTGTAATGAGCACTGATTACATGAACTTTAGTACTCTCTGAGCCGTCTGCTCTAGATTTAGCTGCCTTAAGTCAATATCTTTACAGTCAAAACTCAATAAGATCGCAAATTACGAAATATCTGATTTTCTGCATAGATAATGCCCTGTCCTACTTGTACAAATCTGCTAACTTTTGGAATTGCAAAGATTATCCAAGCCAAGATATCATAGAACAACTTTTATTTTAGGGGCCCACGCTTTGGTCTGAATCACGCATGCGTACTAAAAAATAGTCTGATCTTGAATTCTGATTGAAATCGAATCGTTACAATGAAAATTTTCATCGCAAAATAAACTTTACTGCACACCACACTAAAACATGTATAGAAAAGATTCGAAATGATTCTATAACTTACCCCCCTAAATGACGGTCCTCCTGCCCATACAATCTCTTATAATGTATTTTCACCAAAATCAGTCAGGTCGAGTTTCTTGGCAGCCAGCTGCAGGTATCGTATCTCAGCTTCTAGAGTAAGTACAAACACGGGATAAAGTGCGTTTTAAAGTTCATTTCAAATGCTACAACATGGTGAAAATGGAATATTGATAACTAATTCGTGTAATGAGCACTGATTACATGAACTTTAGTACTCTCTGAGCCGTCTGCTCTAGATTTAGCTGCCTTAAGTCAATATCTTTACAGTCAAAACTCAATAAGATCGCAAATTACGAAATATCTGATTTTCTGCATAGATAATGCCCTGTCCTACTTGTACAAATCTGCTAACTTTTGGAATTGCAAAGATTATCCAAGCCAAGATATCATAGAACAACTTTTATTTTAGGGCCCACGCTTTGGTCTGAATCACGCATGCGTACTAAAAAATAGTCTGATCTTGAATTCTGATTGAAATCGAATCGTTACAATGAAAATTTTCATCGCAAAATAAACTTTACTGCACACCACACTAAAACATGTATAGAAAAGATTCGAAATGATTCTATAACTTACCCCCCTAAATGACGGTCCTCCTGCCCATACAATCTCTTATAATGTATTTTCACCAAAATCAGTCAGGTCGAGTTTCTTGGCAGCCAGCTGCAGGTATCGTATCTCAGCTTCTAGAGTAAGTACAAACACGGGATAAAGTGCGTTTTAAAGTTCATTTCAAATGCTACAACATGGTGAAAATGGAATATTGATAACTAATTCGTGTAATGAGCACTGATTACATGAACTTTAGTACTCTCTGAGCCGTCTGCTCTAGATTTAGCTGCCTTAAGTCAATATCTTTACAGTCAAAACTCAATAAGATCGCAAATTACGAAATATCTGATTTTCTGCATAGATAATGCCCTGTCCTACTTGTACAAATCTGCTAACTTTTGGAATTGCAAAGATTATCCAAGCCAAGATATCATAGAACAACTTTTATTTTAGGGGCCCACGCTTTGGTCTGAATCACGCATGCGTACTAAAAAATAGTCTGATCTTGAATTCTGATTGAAATCGAATCGTTACAATGAAAATTTTCATCGCAAAATAAACTTTACTGCACACCACACTAAAACATGTATAGAAAAGATTCGAAATGATTCTATAACTTACCCCCCTAAATGACGGTCCTCCTGCCCATACAATCTCTTATAATGTATTTTCACCAAAATCAGTCAGGTCGAGTTTCTTGGCAGCCAGCTGCAGGTATCGTATCTCAGCTTCTAGAGTAAGTACAAACACGGGATAAAGTGCGTTTTAAAGTTCATTTCAAATGCTACAACATGGTGAAAATGGAATATTGATAACTAATTCGTGTAATGAGCACTGATTACATGAACTTTAGTACTCTCTGAGCCGTCTGCTCTAGATTTAGCTGCCTTAAGTCAATATCTTTACAGTCAAAACTCAATAAGATCGCAAATTACGAAATATCTGATTTTCTGCATAGATAATGCCCTGTCCTACTTGTACAAATCTGCTAACTTTTGGAATTGCAAAGATTATCCAAGCCAAGATATCATAGAACAACTTTTATTTTAGGGGCCCACGCTTTGGTCTGAATCACGCATGCGTACTAAAAAATAGTCTGATCTTGAATTCTGATTGAAATCGAATCGTTACAATGAAAATTTTCATCGCAAAATAAACTTTACTGCACACCACACTAAAACATGTATAGAAAAGATTCGAAATGATTCTATAACTTACCCCCCTAAATGACGGTCCTCCTGCCCATACAATCTCTTATAATGTATTTTCACCAAAATCAGTCAGGTCGAGTTTCTTGGCAGCCAGCTGCAGGTATCGTATCTCAGCTTCTAGAGTAAGTACAAACACGGGATAAAGTGCGTTTTAAAGTTCATTTCAAATGCTACAACATGGTGAAAATGGAATATTGATAACTAATTCGTGTAATGAGCACTGATTACATGAACTTTAGTACTCTCTGAGCCGTCTGCTCTAGATTTAGCTGCCTTAAGTCAATATCTTTACAGTCAAAACTCAATAAGATCGCAAATTACGAAATATCTGATTTTCTGCATAGATAATGCCCTGTCCTACTTGTACAAATCTGCTAACTTTTGGAATTGCAAAGATTATCCAAGCCAAGATATCATAGAACAACTTTTATTTTAGGGGCCCACGCTTTGGTCTGAATCACGCATGCGTACTAAAAAATAGTCTGATCTTGAATTCTGATTGAAATCGAATCGTTACAATGAAAATTTTCATCGCAAAATAAACTTTACTGCACACCACACTAAAACATGTATAGAAAAGATTCGAAATGATTCTATAACTTACCCCCCTAAATGACGGTCCTCCTGCCCATACAATCTCTTATAATGTATTTTCACCAAAATCAGTCAGGTCGAGTTTCTTGGCAGCCAGCTGCAGGTATCGTATCTCAGCTTCTAGAGTAAGTACAAACACGGGATAAAGTGCGTTTTAAAGTTCATTTCAAATGCTACAACATGGTGAAAATGGAATATTGATAACTAATTCGTGTAATGAGCACTGATTACATGAACTTTAGTACTCTCTGAGCCGTCTGCTCTAGATTTAGCTGCCTTAAGTCAATATCTTTACAGTCAAAACTCAATAAGATCGCAAATTACGAAATATCTGATTTTCTGCATAGATAATGCCCTGTCCTACTTGTACAAATCTGCTAACTTTTGGAATTGCAAAGATTATCCAAGCCAAGATATCATAGAACAACTTTTATTTTAGGGGCCCACGCTTTGGTCTGAATCACGCATGCGTACTAAAAAATAGTCTGATCTTGAATTCTGATTGAAATCGAATCGTTACAATGAAAATTTTCATCGCAAAATAAACTTTACTGCACACCACACTAAAACATGTATAGAAAAGATTCGAAATGATTCTATAACTTACCCCCCTAAATGACGGTCCTCCTGCCCATACAATCTCTTATAATGTATTTTCACCAAAATCAGTCAGGTCGAGTTTCTTGGCAGCCAGCTGCAGGTATCGTATCTCAGCTTCTAGAGTAAGTACAAACACGGGATAAAGTGCGTTTTAAAGTTCATTTCAAATGCTACAACATGGTGAAAATGGAATATTGATAACTAATTCGTGTAATGAGCACTGATTACATGAACTTTAGTACTCTCTGAGCCGTCTGCTCTAGATTTAGCTGCCTTAAGTCAATATCTTTACAGTCAAAACTCAATAAGATCGCAAATTACGAAATATCTGATTTTCTGCATAGATAATGCCCTGTCCTACTTGTACAAATCTGCTAACTTTTGGAATTGCAAAGATTATCCAAGCCAAGATATCATAGAACAACTTTTATTTTAGGGGCCCACGCTTTGGTCTGAATCACGCATGCGTACTAAAAAATAGTCTGATCTTGAATTCTGATTGAAATCGAATCGTTACAATGAAAATTTTCATCGCAAAATAAACTTTACTGCACACCACACTAAAACATGTATAGAAAAGATTCGAAATGATTCTATAACTTACCCCCCTAAATGACGGTCCTCCTGCCCATACAATCTCTTATAATGTATTTTCACCAAAATCAGTCAGGTCGAGTTTCTTGGCAGCCAGCTGCAGGTATCGTATCTCAGCTTCTAGAGTAAGTACAAACACGGGATAAAGTGCGTTTTAAAGTTCATTTCAAATGCTACAACATGGTGAAAATGGAATATTGATAACTAATTCGTGTAATGAGCACTGATTACATGAACTTTAGTACTCTCTGAGCCGTCTGCTCTAGATTTAGCTGCCTTAAGTCAATATCTTTACAGTCAAAACTCAATAAGATCGCAAATTACGAAATATCTGATTTTCTGCATAGATAATGCCCTGTCCTACTTGTACAAATCTGCTAACTTTTGGAATTGCAAAGATTATCCAAGCCAAGATATCATAGAACAACTTTTATTTTAGGGGCCCACGCTTTGGTCTGAATCACGCATGCGTACTAAAAAATAGTCTGATCTTGAATTCTGATTGAAATCGAATCGTTACAATGAAAATTTTCATCGCAAAATAAACTTTACTGCACACCACACTAAAACATGTATAGAAAAGATTCGAAATGATTCTATAACTTACCCCCCTAAATGACGGTCCTCCTGCCCATACAATCTCTTATAATGTATTTTCACCAAAATCAGTCAGGTCGAGTTTCTTGGCAGCCAGCTGCAGGTATCGTATCTCAGCTTCTAGAGTAAGTACAAACACGGGATAAAGTGCGTTTTAAAGTTCATTTCAAATGCTACAACATGGTGAAAATGGAATATTGATAACTAATTCGTGTAATGAGCACTGATTACATGAACTTTAGTACTCTCTGAGCCGTCTGCTCTAGATTTAGCTGCCTTAAGTCAATATCTTTACAGTCAAAACTCAATAAGATCGCAAATTACGAAATATCTGATTTTCTGCATAGATAATGCCCTGTCCTACTTGTACAAATCTGCTAACTTTTGGAATTGCAAAGATTATCCAAGCCAAGATATCATAGAACAACTTTTATTTTAGGGGCCCACGCTTTGGTCTGAATCACGCATGCGTACTAAAAAATAGTCTGATCTTGAATTCTGATTGAAATCGAATCGTTACAATGAAAATTTTCATCGCAAAATAAACTTTACTGCACACCACACTAAAACATGTATAGAAAAGATTCGAAATGATTCTATAACTTACCCCCCTAAATGACGGTCCTCCTGCCCATACAATCTCTTATAATGTATTTTCACCAAAATCAGTCAGGTCGAGTTTCTTGGCAGCCAGCTGCAGGTATCGTATCTCAGCTTCTAGAGTAAGTACAAACACGGGATAAAGTGCGTTTTAAAGTTCATTTCAAATGCTACAACATGGTGAAAATGGAATATTGATAACTAATTCGTGTAATGAGCACTGATTACATGAACTTTAGTACTCTCTGAGCCGTCTGCTCTAGATTTAGCTGCCTTAAGTCAATATCTTTACAGTCAAAACTCAATAAGATCGCAAATTACGAAATATCTGATTTTCTGCATAGATAATGCCCTGTCCTACTTGTACAAATCTGCTAACTTTTGGAATTGCAAAGATTATCCAAGCCAAGATATCATAGAACAACTTTTATTTTAGGGGCCCACGCTTTGGTCTGAATCACGCATGCGTACTAAAAAATAGTCTGATCTTGAATTCTGATTGAAATCGAATCGTTACAATGAAAATTTTCATCGCAAAATAAACTTTACTGCACACCACACTAAAACATGTATAGAAAAGATTCGAAATGATTCTATAACTTACCCCCCTAAATGACGGTCCTCCTGCCCATACAATCTCTTATAATGTATTTTCACCAAAATCAGTCAGGTCGAGTTTCTTGGCAGCCAGCTGCAGGTATCGTATCTCAGCTTCTAGAGTAAGTACAAACACGGGATAAAGTGCGTTTTAAAGTTCATTTCAAATGCTACAACATGGTGAAAATGGAATATTGATAACTAATTCGTGTAATGAGCACTGATTACATGAACTTTAGTACTCTCTGAGCCGTCTGCTCTAGATTTAGCTGCCTTAAGTCAATATCTTTACAGTCAAAACTCAATAAGATCGCAAATTACGAAATATCTGATTTTCTGCATAGATAATGCCCTGTCCTACTTGTACAAATCTGCTAACTTTTGGAATTGCAAAGATTATCCAAGCCAAGATATCATAGAACAACTTTTATTTTAGGGGCCCACGCTTTGGTCTGAATCACGCATGCGTACTAAAAAATAGTCTGATCTTGAATTCTGATTGAAATCGAATCGTTACAATGAAAATTTTCATCGCAAAATAAACTTTACTGCACACCACACTAAAACATGTATAGAAAAGATTCGAAATGATTCTATAACTTACCCCCCTAAATGACGGTCCTCCTGCCCATACAATCTCTTATAATGTATTTTCACCAAAATCAGTCAGGTCGAGTTTCTTGGCAGCCAGCTGCAGGTATCGTATCTCAGCTTCTAGAGTAAGTACAAACACGGGATAAAGTGCGTTTTAAAGTTCATTTCAAATGCTACAACATGGTGAAAATGGAATATTGATAACTAATTCGTGTAATGAGCACTGATTACATGAACTTTAGTACTCTCTGAGCCGTCTGCTCTAGATTTAGCTGCCTTAAGTCAATATCTTTACAGTCAAAACTCAATAAGATCGCAAATTACGAAATATCTGATTTTCTGCATAGATAATGCCCTGTCCTACTTGTACAAATCTGCTAACTTTTGGAATTGCAAAGATTATCCAAGCCAAGATATCATAGAACAACTTTTATTTTAGGGGCCCACGCTTTGGTCTGAATCACGCATGCGTACTAAAAAATAGTCTGATCTTGAATTCTGATTGAAATCGAATCGTTACAATGAAAATTTTCATCGCAAAATAAACTTTACTGCACACCACACTAAAACATGTATAGAAAAGATTCGAAATGATTCTATAACTTACCCCCCTAAATGACGGTCCTCCTGCCCATACAATCTCTTATAATGTATTTTCACCAAAATCAGTCAGGTCGAGTTTCTTGGCAGCCAGCTGCAGGTATCGTATCTCAGCTTCTAGAGTAAGTACAAACACGGGATAAAGTGCGTTTTAAAGTTCATTTCAAATGCTACAACATGGTGAAAATGGAATATTGATAACTAATTCGTGTAATGAGCACTGATTACATGAACTTTAGTACTCTCTGAGCCGTCTGCTCTAGATTTAGCTGCCTTAAGTCAATATCTTTACAGTCAAAACTCAATAAGATCGCAAATTACGAAATATCTGATTTTCTGCATAGATAATGCCCTGTCCTACTTGTACAAATCTGCTAACTTTTGGAATTGCAAAGATTATCCAAGCCAAGATATCATAGAACAACTTTTATTTTAGGGGCCCACGCTTTGGTCTGAATCACGCATGCGTACTAAAAAATAGTCTGATCTTGAATTCTGATTGAAATCGAATCGTTACAATGAAAATTTTCATCGCAAAATAAACTTTACTGCACACCACACTAAAACATGTATAGAAAAGATTCGAAATGATTCTATAACTTACCCCCCTAAATGACGGTCCTCCTGCCCATACAATCTCTTATAATGTATTTTCACCAAAATCAGTCAGGTCGAGTTTCTTGGCAGCCAGCTGCAGGTATCGTATCTCAGCTTCTAGAGTAAGTACAAACACGGGATAAAGTGCGTTTTAAAGTTCATTTCAAATGCTACAACATGGTGAAAATGGAATATTGATAACTAATTCGTGTAATGAGCACTGATTACATGAACTTTAGTACTCTCTGAGCCGTCTGCTCTAGATTTAGCTGCCTTAAGTCAATATCTTTACAGTCAAAACTCAATAAGATCGCAAATTACGAAATATCTGATTTTCTGCATAGATAATGCCCTGTCCTACTTGTACAAATCTGCTAACTTTTGGAATTGCAAAGATTATCCAAGCCAAGATATCATAGAACAACTTTTATTTTAGGGGCCCACGCTTTGGTCTGAATCACGCATGCGTACTAAAAAATAGTCTGATCTTGAATTCTGATTGAAATCGAATCGTTACAATGAAAATTTTCATCGCAAAATAAACTTTACTGCACACCACACTAAAACATGTATAGAAAAGATTCGAAATGATTCTATAACTTACCCCCCTAAATGACGGTCCTCCTGCCCATACAATCTCTTATAATGTATTTTCACCAAAATCAGTCAGGTCGAGTTTCTTGGCAGCCAGCTGCAGGTATCGTATCTCAGCTTCTAGAGTAAGTACAAACACGGGATAAAGTGCGTTTTAAAGTTCATTTCAAATGCTACAACATGGTGAAAATGGAATATTGATAACTAATTCGTGTAATGAGCACTGATTACATGAACTTTAGTACTCTCTGAGCCGTCTGCTCTAGATTTAGCTGCCTTAAGTCAATATCTTTACAGTCAAAACTCAATAAGATCGCAAATTACGAAATATCTGATTTTCTGCATAGATAATGCCCTGTCCTACTTGTACAAATCTGCTAACTTTTGGAATTGCAAAGATTATCCAAGCCAAGATATCATAGAACAACTTTTATTTTAGGGGCCCACGCTTTGGTCTGAATCACGCATGCGTACTAAAAAATAGTCTGATCTTGAATTCTGATTGAAATCGAATCGTTACAATGAAAATTTTCATCGCAAAATAAACTTTACTGCACACCACACTAAAACATGTATAGAAAAGATTCGAAATGATTCTATAACTTACCCCCCTAAATGACGGTCCTCCTGCCCATACAATCTCTTATAATGTATTTTCACCAAAATCAGTCAGGTCGAGTTTCTTGGCAGCCAGCTGCAGGTATCGTATCTCAGCTTCTAGAGTAAGTACAAACACGGGATAAAGTGCGTTTTAAAGTTCATTTCAAATGCTACAACATGGTGAAAATGGAATATTGATAACTAATTCGTGTAATGAGCACTGATTACATGAACTTTAGTACTCTCTGAGCCGTCTGCTCTAGATTTAGCTGCCTTAAGTCAATATCTTTACAGTCAAAACTCAATAAGATCGCAAATTACGAAATATCTGATTTTCTGCATAGATAATGCCCTGTCCTACTTGTACAAATCTGCTAACTTTTGGAATTGCAAAGATTATCCAAGCCAAGATATCATAGAACAACTTTTATTTTAGGGGCCCACGCTTTGGTCTGAATCACGCATGCGTACTAAAAAATAGTCTGATCTTGAATTCTGATTGAAATCGAATCGTTACAATGAAAATTTTCATCGCAAAATAAACTTTACTGCACACCACACTAAAACATGTATAGAAAAGATTCGAAATGATTCTATAACTTACCCCCCTAAATGACGGTCCTCCTGCCCATACAATCTCTTATAATGTATTTTCACCAAAATCAGTCAGGTCGAGTTTCTTGGCAGCCAGCTGCAGGTATCGTATCTCAGCTTCTAGAGTAAGTACAAACACGGGATAAAGTGCGTTTTAAAGTTCATTTCAAATGCTACAACATGGTGAAAATGGAATATTGATAACTAATTCGTGTAATGAGCACTGATTACATGAACTTTAGTACTCTCTGAGCCGTCTGCTCTAGATTTAGCTGCCTTAAGTCAATATCTTTACAGTCAAAACTCAATAAGATCGCAAATTACGAAATATCTGATTTTCTGCATAGATAATGCCCTGTCCTACTTGTACAAATCTGCTAACTTTTGGAATTGCAAAGATTATCCAAGCCAAGATATCATAGAACAACTTTTATTTTAGGGGCCCACGCTTTGGTCTGAATCACGCATGCGTACTAAAAAATAGTCTGATCTTGAATTCTGATTGAAATCGAATCGTTACAATGAAAATTTTCATCGCAAAATAAACTTTACTGCACACCACACTAAAACATGTATAGAAAAGATTCGAAATGATTCTATAACTTACCCCCCTAAATGACGGTCCTCCTGCCCATACAATCTCTTATAATGTATTTTCACCAAAATCAGTCAGGTCGAGTTTCTTGGCAGCCAGCTGCAGGTATCGTATCTCAGCTTCTAGAGTAAGTACAAACACGGGATAAAGTGCGTTTTAAAGTTCATTTCAAATGCTACAACATGGTGAAAATGGAATATTGATAACTAATTCGTGTAATGAGCACTGATTACATGAACTTTAGTACTCTCTGAGCCGTCTGCTCTAGATTTAGCTGCCTTAAGTCAATATCTTTACAGTCAAAACTCAATAAGATCGCAAATTACGAAATATCTGATTTTCTGCATAGATAATGCCCTGTCCTACTTGTACAAATCTGCTAACTTTTGGAATTGCAAAGATTATCCAAGCCAAGATATCATAGAACAACTTTTATTTTAGGGGCCCACGCTTTGGTCTGAATCACGCATGCGTACTAAAAAATAGTCTGATCTTGAATTCTGATTGAAATCGAATCGTTACAATGAAAATTTTCATCGCAAAATAAACTTTACTGCACACCACACTAAAACATGTATAGAAAAGATTCGAAATGATTCTATAACTTACCCCCCTAAATGACGGTCCTCCTGCCCATACAATCTCTTATAATGTATTTTCACCAAAATCAGTCAGGTCGAGTTTCTTGGCAGCCAGCTGCAGGTATCGTATCTCAGCTTCTAGAGTAAGTACAAACACGGGATAAAGTGCGTTTTAAAGTTCATTTCAAATGCTACAACATGGTGAAAATGGAATATGCGCAAATCAAATATCTAGACTTGGCCGGCCGACCATTCTTAAGTAAGACCAATAAAGAAAACCCTCTTTACTATTATAACCACTTCTCTACACGAAAAACCTACATACTCCGGCTTCGCTAGTACCCCGATGCATCATGGGTAATCAGAACTACACTCGTTCAGGACAAGACAGCCTTCTTCAAAGATACATTTTAAGGTAACTCTTCATCAGCCATGCCTAGGTACCGTCAAACCCACCACTTATCCCTTTTTGGACTTCGAAATACCCAGTTCTTAACCTAATTTTGCGAAGGCATGCTTTCTGTTGAACAGTTATCCTTAATTCATCTCTTACTTCTGTGGATCGACACGCTGCAATACGGTCCCACTATGTTTTCTCTTTTCTATTCGACCGGGCCGCTATTACCGCGCTGCACTCCAAAAGTTCTTTGAGGAGCGCTGTCTTATTGACGACAAGTCTAGCTTGATGATGCTAGCCTTGCTTCCACAGAATATGCTTACGCATCAATGAACACACAAAGCATTCCCACATGCAATTGCACGCGCCCATACCACCATGCACGCTCCTTTTCTCAGCAAGAATACCTTACGTACGCCACGGGTAATTCATCTTCCTGCCCTCTTAAGGGGGGAGTCTGCTTGAAATTTTGAGTTGAATTGTGAACTCGGTCAATTTTTTGTTTTAGTCTTTATTAGACAGAACAATTATTAAACAACTAGAAATACGACTCCCGCAAAACCTCGCAAAGCTAATTTTTAAAGAACTCATGATGGTTTTTCCCATGAGGGATATTTTTTTATTTCTTATTTTAATTCAATATTTTAACAGGAACATCAATTTAGCATAGCTAGTTTAAGTAGTCCTGTGTAACATAATATTACAAAATACAAAAAAATAAGAATTACATTACATTACAGGTTACATATTAAATTTGAAGTCGTATTTCCAATTCATTCTAAGTCTTGAAAAAAACGTTTCGCTTTAGTTTTAAACTCTACAAGAGTCATGCTCTTTCTTATAGCAAGCGGAAGCGTGTTAAATGTGCGTGCTCCATTTATGCGAAAGCTACCTTGGTATTTACTAGTTTTAGCTAGAGGAATGCGTAGCAGATATAGTGTGATACAAGCGTGTCTAGGTAGGACTTTGCGTGCCCTACAGAACATACCTAGGCGCGAGGAGATCTTTTTCCCTATGTACTCTACATGATCGTTCCAAGAAAGGTATTTGAACTTATCAACCCATTCAAGGCTGTGACCATTGGCCTGAATACTAAAATCATTAACTGAAGCAAGCCGCTGGTGTGTTCCTATCAGCATCATTTTGGTTTTGCCTATATTCAGAGACAAAAAATTAGCGCGCAGCCAATGTATAACATTTGCTAGGTCTAATGTTAAATTATTCTCGATAATTGAAACTGACTTATTAGCAAAGTAAAGTAAGGTGTCGTCTGCATATAATTCTACATTCTAGATGCTAACGGCACTAGGTAGATCATTTACATACATTATAAATAATAGAGGGCCTAGTACGCTACCTTGTGGTAACCCAAAAGTGACCGATTGATGGTCAGAACTAATACCATAAATGCATATGCTTTGTGACCTATCTGTAAGGTAGGATTTAAACCATTTACGGCTGATCTATTAAAGCCAAGTGCAGATAGCTTATCTAATAATAAATTGTGATCGAGAGTGTCAAATGCTTTACTCAAGTCCAAAAAAACAAGTCCTGTGAGTAAGCCATTGTCAATATTGTTCAGGATAGACTTTGTAATATGCGTAAGACAGGTAGTAGTAGAGTGCAGAGGACGGAAGCCAGATTGTAGGTGAGACAGGAGCTAATGCTGTTGTAAATAAGCATATACCATCCGGTGCACAGCTCGTTCGAGGATCTTTGAGAAGACCGGTAACACAGATATTTGTCTATAGTTAGCGGGATCCGTCCTGGGCCCAGACTTGGATTGGAGTAACCATAGCATGCTTCCACTCAGATGGTACAGCGCCTTCGGCTATTGATCTAGTCATAAGAACAGTTAGAGGCTTCGCAAGAGCTTCGGCACCATCCTTTAGGAGTCGTGCTGGAATATCGGCAAAGCCTGTCGGTTTGTTGATCTTTATTACCTTTGACTGTTTGAGTATAAATTCCTCAGATATTGGTGACAGCTTGAAGACCACTGTGGGGCTGACTAGCAAATTCCTTAGCACTGGGGAGATAGATACAGTTGGAAGTGTTTCACGAAGACGCGCAATAACAGTTCTAAAAAAAGTTCCAAAATGTAAAAGCTATCGGCATGGGATCTCTTGTTATTATACTGTCGACTTCCAGAGATTGGATATGTGAGTCGCGCACATCAGTAGAAATAGCCGATTTTAAAGCCTTCCAAAGTTTAGAAGAGTCCGACTGGTTTTCTTCTATCAGATTAGAATAGTAGAGTTTCCTAGCTTCTCTGATGGAGGACGATATTGTGTTTCTAAGTTCACGATATTTAGACCAATCATAAGTGGACCCTGACTTTATGGCTTTTTTATGATGGAAATTTCTTTGGACAATTAGAGATCGTATTTGAGACGTTATCCATGGCAGCGAGTTAGAACGTATTCTTCTGGCATAGGTCGGTGCGTGTTTATTAGCTATGTTTGCCAGAGTGTCTTTGAAGCATGACCATGACTCATTTACTGTTAATGAGGTGTCAACGCCATCCCAAGAGGCAGAATGTAAGTCAGCAATAAAGTTTTCAGTTGAATAACCTCTATAATTGCGGCAATTAACTGTTTTGATAAGGCCGTTGGGGATTTTAGCCCGGCGTATAGCATAAACAAGAGAATGATCTGTTATGGCACAATTTAAGACTCCAGAGTTCCTTATTTTTTCGGTGCTGGTAGTAAAAATAAGATCCAGAGTAGTAGAAGTGCGCTGAGTAATCCTTGTTGGAGATTTTATGGGTTGTGTGAACTGGTAGATATTAAACAGCTTACAAAGTTGCTTCGTGTCCGACGAGCGTTTCTTTCAGGG
>CATIXD010000021.1:0-17508 GCA_949710005.1 Ricordea florida
GACATCTTGTTTGATTGCGAATTCATCGGTTCGTTTAGTTATGGGAACAAAATTTAAACCTTTGCTGAGAACAGACTATTCGGATCGGAAAGTGGTAAATCTGCTGGAATGGTGACTACAGTGTTGTTGTTTTCGAGTGGTGGGCTATTAGTGATTTTGGACCCTAATAAATTTTGAAGTTTTTTGGGCCTTGATTACGTGCAGGTAATTGAAAAGTTTAGAATTGAGTTCTTGAATTTTGGAGCGAATAGACTGAACTAAAATGGTAGGGCAGATTTTGGAAAGTTCGGAACGGCATTGCATAATTTGTTGGTCGAGGTCGTCACGTTTTTTACACATAGCTTTAACGGTAATTCTCATAATTTTGCGTGAGAAAACATTTTGGACACACTGAATTTCCTTTAGGTACTCTCGATTCGATGAAGAAAAGGTAGATGCGTGAAAGTTGGACTGGAAACCTTTTGGAATGACTTTGGATTGTAGGCAACGACCAATAAAGTTAATGTGACTACAAAACCTAGTTTTAGTGAAAATGTGTGTGGCTAGACGGAAACCTAAACTACTGCTAGTGGAAGGAAAAGGAAAGAGGTAACTTACGATTTCCTGGCGTAGCTCCTTGATGAGTGTCATATTCTCAATTCCTCAGACTTCGACGTTTATGTAGTGATGAGTTGGACTTTTCCAGCAAATCAGAAGAAATGCTCCAGTTCTTCAAGAACCGTGGCTACCCTGACTCAGTTGTGAAGACAGCTCAACAACGCGCCCAAACAACTGACCAACACTCAGCACCACAAACGTCACAAAAGGAAGAGAACCAGAGAATACCGTTCACACTCACTTTTCACCCACTCAACCTACCTGTTAAGAACATCATTCTGAAGAACTTCAAGTTACTTCAGAATGACAACGAAACAGGCAGCATCTTCTCACTACCACCACTCATCTCATTTAAACGTAACAAAAACGTACGCGATTTTTTAGTTAGAAGTACACTAAAATCAGACGAATCACCTGGCACATTCAACTGCACACGCAAAAGATGCAAAACTTGCCCTTTCATCTATAACACAGACAAAATAGCAGGACCTAAACGATCGTTTAAAATCACCGACCGTTTCACATGCATTTCTGCCAATGTTATCTATTGCATAAAATGCACCTTATGCAAGAAGATATACATCGGCGAGACCGGAAGGAGATTAGGTGACCGTTTCCGCGAACACCTGCGTGACGTCGAACGAAATGACAAAGATGCATCGAAACCTGTAGCGCGACACTTTAATCTACCTAACCACTCAACTCACAACATGGCGGTATGTGGCCTTTCCGTGCATCAGGGCAACACGGAAAGCCGTAAAAACCTAGAACAGAAGTTTATCTTCCAGCTCGGTTCTCTTAATCCCCACGGTATCAACGAACGTTTCTCATTCATTTAATCATTCATCTAATTTATTCACTTCCATTCACACATTGCTATGGTTCCACCAATAGCATGGCTCCAAACTTCTCTATATAAATTGTACGTAACCCACAATCTTCTCATTCGCTCCGACGAAGGGCTAACGCTCGAAACGTCAGCACCTCCCATTCACCTTACGGTGGTATAACTTACTTAATCAACTCATTTGATTTATCCAATTTCTTGTGTTTCAATTTCCCACCGACGCAGCACCAGTTTCTTTAGAAACTATCCCCACAATACGTGAATAACATGCTTGTCGTGACACGTGAAAGCAAAAAATTATTTTTCGATAACCGTGAAACTTGAATAAAATTCTTCACTTTTTCCGTGAAAACCGAGCTACCGTGCAAATGTGACCCTTTATGATGTTTTTAAATTGCGTGTCTGACTGACTAGACGCGATTTGCGTGATGGCTTAGTACCGTACTTGACGACTTGACAGAAGATTGTAAAACAAACATGCACTTTGATACCAGAAGCCGAATCAAGGGGTCAGATGACAAGATCGACCTACATACTTGTCTCACTGTCCAAGTCGAAAATTTACATGCACTGGGTCACTTCAAAGAGCAATTTCCAACTTTGCTGCAGTATGCACAGAACCTCGCCAATACCGTGTATGAGAGCATCAAAAGAGTTTGCGGTGTACTACTACACTCATGAGAAGTCCTATTATCCGGTAGTTACTCAGGGAACGCCACTTAATGCCCTTCCACGAATGACTCATCTAAAGCCAGCGAGAAAGCTTAATGATCGAGAGCGAGAATCGATGTTGGAATGGGCAGCAAACAATGGGAAAGCTGTCAGACAGCGAACAGTACGCCAGGAAACAACAATGTTCAAAGCAGGCACACTGCCACTGAACATGTATGCTACTTCTGGGCAACCGAAGGAAAAGGTAACGATGGAGAGATCTCTGGGACATGTGGATGCTGTGAGTGACCTGGGACGTCCTGTTGAAAGCAGCAAAGGCAGCGAAGAAAACCACGAAGGGACAGAAGTCACAGAACAAGATGATGAACAAGAATCCGAGTATGACACAGACTCTGAAAGTGAACTTCCAGCAACTGTAGAAATAGACCAGGAGGACGAAATGACTTTTCTTCGAGCCGTGACAACTCGTAGCGGACGAACTGTTCGAGTAACATCAAAGTTCTTTTAGCTGGCAGGTCCAGTTCCCCATGGATGAGGTACTTGTTTATTTTAGATGACCTTACATTTAGCTAACATTGTGTTCGCCGGTAACCTTTGTGCAAAATTGCAAAATTGCCGATTATCAAGTTCATAAACAGGAGCCCGGCCCATTACCTCGGCATAAATAATAACTTCGGAAAGAAACATTAACATATCAATGATTGACGAGTGAAGACACTCAATATGGAGGAGTAAGTGCACAAGAGTTCCTTGTCTATGATGTTATTTTCCGTGAATTGTGAAACTCGAAAATTAATTGCCGTGATTCGTGATTTTCCATCTTTAATAGTCGTGAACTGTGCGCACTACCCCCCCTTACGGCCCCTCTTTAATCAGTAAATGACTCTTGATAAAGGAATGCATCTTTCCAGCGTAGTTCGTGCTTTTTGCTTTACTTCTCCTCGCACGAGCGACATAACGAGCAGCAATATTCTGGATTTGTTGTAACCTCTTCACTTTATACTTTGGTAGATAAACGAGTAGTAGACTATTGCAATAGTCTAACCGTGTAGTTATAGATGCATTTACAAGTTTCAAGGCAGCCTTCTCGTCAACATATCTACGTGATTCTAAACAAATTCGCTAAGTGGTTGATCGGAGATTTACAATCATGGTCAATTTGGTCGTCAAGGGTCATGTGCTTGTCAATGATAACTACAAGGCTTGTTACTTTGTCAGGTATGGATACTTAATCACCTCCAAATTGCAGACATTCAATTAAAGGTCCCTCACGAGACCGTGAGTAAATCAACAAAATATCCGTCTTCTCTGGGTTTAGCTTTAAATCATTTTGTCCCATCCAGCAACTTATTTTGGACACACAGCTAACAACACGATCAATAGCTAAGCCACATCATCCGTTTTGAAGACCAGGTAAAGTTGAGTATCGTCTTCAAAAAGGTGGTAATTAACGGTGCGTTCCTTTGGTATGGCCCTGATCTGGATGTGATCTAAGATCAGACGGACCATGGCGCATCAGAGGAACCGCTCTGGACAAGGATTCATCAGTTCCTTTGATACAAGATCTGAGTGATCTCGGATCACAAATCCAAATCTAGATCACTCCAACGGAACGCACCTTAAGATGGCCGGCGATGACATCAGAAATAGGAGCAGTATATAACAGGTAAGGCCAAGGTCTCAAAACCGAGCCCTGTGATACTCCGACAAGCAAGTCATGTTTCTTTGAATTAGACTGATCGATGCTGACAAATTATGCACGACTCTAGCTACAAAGATAGGATTTGAACCAGTTAAGAACGGTGCCGGTGATTCCAAAGCGACAGTCAAGTCTGGATAAAAGTAAGTCATGGTTAACACATAAGTGTCCAAGCCGGCTGATAATTCTAAAAGAACCAGTATCACACAATTTTATACCCTTCCTTAGTGTTGTAATAGTCTTAACACAAGCGTATGTTGTAACATATCAGTCCATATGCCGTGAATATGAGCAAACGCCCGCTCTGATTGGCTATATATTAACTCATGCACGACTAGATTTCGTGAAATAATTGTTAAATGCTTGTGTGGAAAAAATAAGTCAGGATAACGATCCTATTACCACTGTTAAGGTCTATTTTAGCTAAAGCGAACCCAACAGTTTCCTGAAGTAAATTCATTACCCATATAACGTTACTCGTGGTGCTCCCCTCTAAATCTGCAAAATAACCATATATCATGATCAGTGACCGTATTTAAAACTTGCATAATAAAATGTTAGTGACTTATGTTGACGTGTTCTGAATTGACTGAGTGTGTATTTGGAGAGCTGCATGGATCTCGATCCGTTTTCATTAAAAATACTGACCGGCTCCCCTGTTGTATTTTTTTCTTTAAGGTGCCTCAAAACACTTTCTCGATTTTTCCAGCGTGCTATGGGTAGCTACGAATTTGTTGAAATCTTCACCAGTTACATTTTAACTCGTCTTAATCACAATATTCAGTTTTCTCAAAATCTGAAAATTTAAAGATTACAGCACGATAACATAACGGGTTAACTGAAAACTTTGAATTACAGTGTACAATGATTGTCTCTTAGTTCATGATTAAATACATTTTTATAGCAAAATTTGTGTTGATTTATACGTTATATAGGGATGTCAGTATTATATCCTGCTTGACGCTTTTAAAGGGAACGAAATTCAGATTGATCCTAGGTAAAACAAGTAAACGGGACTATTATTCCTCTAGTATCCGAGGAGCAGGTAAGGTACGCAAAGCTGCCCGGTGTTATCATGTCAAAAAACTAGCAGTGCCCTTCTAAAACAAATATCATAAACTGATCGGCAGTATTGTATTGCCTATCAATAGTCTGGGTATGGAATTCTGGTATGTGCGATATTAGAGAAGTCATTATATTATTATTAACTACTATTGATATTAAATATAAACATACTAGTATGTACATAGTATAAGAGATTGGGTAAATCAAACGAATTGATTAAGTATGTTATACCACCATAAGGCAAAAGGGAGGTATAAGTTACTTAATCGATTCGTTTGATTTACCCAATTTCTTGTGTTTCAATTCCCGACCGACGCAGCATTAGTTTCTTTAGAAACTACCTCCACAATACTATGTACATAGTATATCCAGCAGAGATCAAATGTTATAAAATCAATGTGGAATACCCAAGATCAAAGTAGCATTTTTGTATTTATTTTGCATTTAGTACATTTTTGTCCGTGATTTGCAATGCATTAGCTTTTATATACTTTTTAGGTCTGTATTATTACGTATTTAGTCGATTTTTAGGTGTTTATAAATTTTAATCTGTATTTCGTGAGGGCCACAAGTTTGTTAGTACTTTTGTACTATTATGTACTACCCTCGTTAAATAAAGCCGTTACTTACTTACTTACTTACTGCCATCCTCGTTAGCAGTTCTTATACGCATTCTTGTAAGTCTGACTAGAGAATCTGATGCTAAATTAACCAACTGAAAAACCTCATTTCACAAAATGATAAATTCTCACTAGTTTGTGTGCTTACCAAAGCATTTGCGGAAGGATCTTTGTTTACAAAAATTGCCTCATTAGCATATACGTTTCAGTCTGTCAGTGATGGAGCTTCATACGGGGTACGTATCACTTCTGGATATGGAAACTGCATAGCGTAATTAACTTAGCCGATAGGGTAAACACTTTTTGTGTCGCGCGGTTTTAAGACGTATGAACTATTTCTAGCGTGTTTTTGGTGTTATCCGATCGACTTATGTATGAACTCATCAGCATTTTTGCCACCCAAGAGTTGGGCAACTATCGCAAGCCAATATCTCCTTCACTATTAAACACAACTTACTGAAAATGACGCTAATTATTAAGTGTTATCAGCTCTTTTGAGTACTTCAAAGTAGTTCCATAAATCAAAGCAATTTTTTTAAAGACGTGTGTCGGATAAAGACGCAGACTGTAAACAGATTGCGTCAGCAAAGATTCGCCTATATTGTGAGGAGAATTTACTTGTTGATAATAATTACTCATGGGGATGAAAGAGTTAAGTGGTGGAGGCAATGAGCGGACATTCCCAAAAGTGAATGAAGCATTCAAGAGAGGGTTTTCCAGATACACTTCCTTCACAGACACACCGGTACAAACGACCAGAGGAGCCACTGACAGAACTAGAAAACAGAACTTGCTGCCCATCGTTCGTTGAGCATGTAACACCAATTATTCTCTTATCCTATAAGAAAAACATACATAAAGATAAATAACATAAACATAAATGGATATATAGCATAAATATATTTGGAAACATTGTAAAGTTATATGCGCTGTCAAATTGAATTCGGGGACGAGGGTTTCGAGAAAAAGACAACGTCCACGGACAAAATGAATATACATGTATTTTCCATGCCAAATTTGAAAAGCTGTCGTGCTTCTTGTTTTTGTCTTTTCAATATGTTCGCACCAGTAGCTGTCGGCGCATGCTCTTTTCAAAAAAGGTTACCGCTGAAAAGCTTTCTGTTGTTCTCTGTCAATTTATGACAGACAAGCCAAGACCTATTCCTAAACAATAGACCATTCTACACTTGCCTTTGTATAGAAGTGGGGCTTGAGGTTACCTTGTTTTGTTTACAAACCTTCCTGTTCTTCATATGTAAATTTGCACATGAAAGGCGGGGATGTTTGTAACCAAGCAAGGTCACCTCCAGCCTCACTTCTATACAAAGGCTAGGCTCTTAAGGACAAAACTGTAAAATAGTCTATTATGTCCTCTACATATCAAAATCATTGCCCACAACGGAGGGCAGAAATATTTTTTGGGACCACTTTTCGCATGATGGTCAGGGTCTGGGTTCCAATTTACTAAAGATGGCGGCAGAATCGAGTCAACACGTCCAGATGAAATCTGCTTTTGTAGATCCTCTACATTTCGTGAAGGGAAAAGCTTCAAATTGGTTAAAAGCGAGGAAAACCATGTGTCCTGAAGCAATCGATGCGACTAGAGGTCTGCAAAGTTGAAAATGTGGCTACAAAAAAGTGGTCCCAAAACATGTTGGCAAGCACAGTGAGCGATATTTTGGGACCACTTTGGAGTGAAATTTGAGTCATTTATTGTCCAACTTAGGCTAATGACGTATTTCAGCTTTTTTTGGCGGGAATTTCGCGCGAGTCTTTCTGCTCAACCTTCTGTCAGCGACTGACTGCAGAACGTTTGATTACTCGTTGGTCCACTAGTAGTTTACCTTCCACCGTTTTAATAACTGGGTGCATTTACGATGTCTCTAACACCACTAGGCATTCAAAATTTGAATAATACTTGCTTTGCAAATAGTGTTCTGCAGGTTGTAGGTCGATTAGCCCCCAAGTCGATTAGCCCCCACTAAGTCGATTAGCCCCCAAGTAAAAGTCGATTAGCCCCCAAACTAAAAGTCGATTAGCCCCCAAACTAAAAGTCGATTAGCTGTCAAATAACTTATCTGTTATCGAACAAACTCACGTTTTATCTAAATTATTTACTCGTTATGCTGGCGTTGGCATTCTAACAAACGAGCGATGGTCCACGAACCAAACTTTTTTAATGTTGATGAAATGATGCCTGTTGCGGTCGAGACAAATCAGTTGATCTGATCGATTAGAACTGTATCTTGTAAATATTCTTTACTTCGTAAACATTCAGAACCAAAATCTCTTTCTAAAGAACATTTAAGCGTAGTATAAAACTTATATATTGAGAATAATGACCAACTTTCATGATCAAGAAACACAAAAGATTTAATGGGGGCTAATCGACTTAGTGGGGGCTTATCGACTGGGGGCTAATCGACTTGGGGGCTAAACGACCGGATACCGTTCTGCAAGCTGCGCTTTCAGTAGAAAGGTTTTCAAAGGGTCTTGAAAGCATTCAACATAACGGAGAGAAATGCTCTGCCAAAAAAGCAGGTAAGAAGTATACTACCCACCCCCACCCCATTGTTGTATCTCTATGTTTTATAGCATTATCCTTGAAATGTTAAAATTCAGAACACAGATTTCATACTCGGACCGCAGGCCTGTAACAGAGGGAGGGTGAAGGGCTGTCATGTCATATAAATAAAACAAATATTATTACAGTTAAATGACAAGAATTTAAAAATTACAAAACATACCCATAATTTGTTAAGGAGTTATTACCCAAAATAACTGTAGTAGAAATAACAAAATAAATTTATTTTTTTTATAAAAAATAAAGTTGAAAGCTTGATTGATGAAGTGTCATGTTTTTAATGGATTTGCCCTTGATGTGAGGATATTTAATCTTTTTCCCAGCATATTTAAAACTCTTCTTCAAACTGGTACCTGCAAGTGCAAAAAGTCACGTGAAAAGTTGCCTGTCAATACCAACATAACAGTTAACATTCCACAGGAAAGCCCTGCATTGTGTGCAGCACCAAATCCTTTATCAGTGCCTACAAGACTGCTCCTGGATTAGTTCACCCTGCCCCTCTCATGAGCATGCTTCCAAGCATTAACTGCAGGTTTCAGAAAGGGCAACAGCAGTGTGCTGCCGAGTTTTTTCAAGAATTTTGTCGCGTGCTGGGTAACAGAGTCAGTGAATGTCAAATGCATGGTTTCATTCCCAAACACATTGATCTGTCATTTCTGAAAATATTTTTCTTCAATCTGAGAAGTGAAGTAGTATGCTTGAGGTGCAGCAATGTGACTTGTAACTCTACTATGGAAACACTTCTTCCTCTTCATCTTATCAAGGTATGATCAGTGTGATTCAAATAAATTATATATATGCAGCTACAGTAGTACAAAGGATCAGTAATCAACTGTTCAGTTGACAAGTAAAAATGACTAGTTTCTTTTAAAAATAGATTCAAGTTCATCTGGTCCATCTGATACTTTGACTTTCAATTAAAAAAAATGGTCTCTTCATATTTACCTTACAATAAAAATAAACCTTGATGTGAGAGGTGATTTCAGGCAGAAATACATGTATCAAAATTGCCTGAAATTGCCTCACTTCCATGTTTCACTAATGCAAATGAGAAGAGTTAACCATCAAAAGGGCTGTTGTAGTGCAACAACAATAATTATGGTACCTACCATCAATTATTGATGGTAGGTACCAGGCAACTGTTATGAATTCAGACATTTTGATGACAGCATTGCTACTGATTTCCCATACATCTCAGTGCTGAATGCAAATTCTAAGGTACATCTTTCTCCAAATAGGACAATAGCTTACAGCAACTAATTGAGGCTAACAGCAAACCAGTACAGCTGGAGACACCCTACATGTGTTACAAGTATGTCACTTATGTCTCTTACAATTATGAATCTAAATGCTCTCTGGCACCTTGATCAGATCAAATGATTAAACCTTGCAAAGAGCCTGTAAATTTTTATATTTCCACCCACAGTGATGAGTTGAAAATATGGTATTATATTTAAGTGGAGTATGTAATATTATTTTCTTTGAAGAGCTTTGAGACGTTGTAAATGCAACAAAAGACTTCTGAGTGTTTCATGTCTGCTCTGTGGAAACTGAAAGTAAAGAGAAATATAGAAATATAAAATCCCTCAATGTTCATGTAAATTAGGATCAAATAACTAAAAAGAATAATTTTTAGTTTTGGGTTTTTTTTTTTACAAATTATTTTAATATATATATATTTTTGGAGAAAGTTAGAGCCTACAAGGTATCACAGGCAGGATAACATTTTAAAAGCCATAAATTACAAATTAATCTGAAGTGGTCTTTATAATGTGTTTGCCAATATTTTGTCTTTTGCTGACCATTTCCTTATTTAGGTTATGGTTTACATTTATCTTTGGTTCAACATGTTTGATTTTTAATTCCCCTTGTCTCTAGTTTTCATTATCATAATTTTAAACAAAGGAAAGCAACAATCAAATTGGTTTGAAAATATTTAACCTAATAACAAATTTAAATCGCCTAACTACTGTATCATACTTTATTCACAACAAGAAATATCATATATACAAGTGAAACCACTACACACCACTTCGTATTGTTTCTGCATATTGAGTAACATTAATGCTCCCCTGAACACTTTCTTACATCTTATTTCCTTTTATTCAGAATGTATTCACTTTTTCACTTTCCCCTTAATATTAGCTGCAAGGACCATACTGAGGCTTGGAAAAGACTGGTCATTGGTAAATTACCTGGCACAATCTGCCTACAGCTTTTACGATTTAGTTCCAATATGGTAAAAAGTTCCAGAGCACTGTGAAATATGATGAGACACTTAAACTTTGTGAAGTGCATATCTCCGATAATTCTGAGTCAACAGAAAGCACTAGAGTATCTTACAAGCTTGTTGCTGTTATAGTGCACATTGGTAATAAACTTTCCTCTGGTCATTATGTGTGTTACATGAAGCGGAATGGGTCTTGGTATTATGCAGATGATGCAAGTATCAAAGAGTGTACTGCATTTGAAGCTATTATCCAACAAGCCTATTTGCTATTCTATGAAAGGGATGTTTCTGATGACCCTGTAGTGGAAATGTCACAAGGGTTGAGTTCCTTCACTTGTCATACCTACACCAAACATCTTTCAACATCAGACAGCCAGGGAACAATCCACATCCAACAAGCCACTCCCCCTTCTTTTTATGTCACAAAACCATGGTGTGATGTGCGAGCTCCAGCAGTGTGTAGAACAGCACAGGGCTATGCAGGCCTTAAGTATACACCCATATGTGAGTCAGAAAAGCAGCAGGCAGAACTTCTTGTCACCATGAGACACACCATCCCAAAACACTCACGAACACAAGGCTGGGAAGTTGGAGACCTCCAAAGGCTTCTGCCAGGACAAGAGGAAGAAGGCTCCTGGCTGTCTAACTTCCTCCTCAACAAGATCTTTCTACTCATTGAAGAGGGAGCTGCAGCAGCAGGTAATAAAGTGAGTACTCTAAACTCAGACATCTTTTTAAGAATAGCAACACCTTCAACAGAAATATTTAGAAGGTACAAGTTTCACCAACTCTACACCAACATCCTGGATTCAGAGGTAATTCTTGCACCATTCAACCATGGCAGACACTGGTGCCTAGTTGTGGTGAGTTTAAAAGAGAAGATGTCAATCTACATGGACTCATTGTACAATGGTGCTGGCGCAAAGATGGCATTTTCTAAAATAAACAATTTCTTAATGAGTTCTGCCTCCACCACAGAAAGGAATTTGAACATGCATGAATGGAAATATTTTGTAATTCCTTCATCTGAAATTGCACAGCAGCTCAACAGTGATGACTGTGGAGTGTTTGTTGCCAAGTGGGCACAGCATATTTCCCTAGGATTGACCCTTGATTTTACTCAAGATCAAATGGTTACTTTTCGCTACTCCCTCGTTCTGGACATAGTAAGAAATTCATTGTCAATGGACATAACCTTACCTATGCAAAACAAGAATGAAGTCAACAAAAGAAGTACTTCAGCAGCATCAAGTGAGCCTCCATCAACAGGAAAACAAAGTGTTCAAAAGGCAAAAGGCAAATCCACGACTGACAAAAAGGGCACAAGGAAACCACCATCAAACAAGACTGCACCAGCTAATCGAACAGCAGTATGTAAAGACCAAATGGGTCCACTAACACCAAGAGTAGCATCCACAGTCAAGCAAACTTCAGGTCAAGGCAAAACATTGACATCAGTAAATCCAGCCGAAGATAAAAGCATGAAAACCACAGCAAGGAAGCGAGCCCCTCAATCAAGCAAAGACCTAAAGTCTGTTGACAGGCCAAGCAACCAAGTAAAGACTGGCCACCATACATCTGGGTCAGGAAAAACCCCTTCTGCTAAAACATTGAACAGCCAACCAACAACTGGCCATCAAAAAACTGTGTCAGGGAAAACACCATCGGTTGAAATGTCAGACAACCAGCCAACAACTTCTCAACAAACATCTGGCTTAGGGAAAACCCCACCTGTTAGATCTTCAAACAACCCACCAATGACTGGCCATCAAATATCTGGGTCATCATTACCTAGCACCAACCAGTCAATGATGCAAAGTGCTAATGTGAATCCATCCAGCACTTCCATTTATCAAGATCATTGTTACTCTGATGTCGCACCACCCAAAAAGAGGAGACTTGATCCTGCAGATTTACCCTCCAATGTTGCTGCCATTTTGCCACCAGAGTATCAATATAGATGCATTGCATTTGAAGATACCCCTGAAATGATGCAAGAAAGCTTTAAGGTTCGATTCTCTATAAAAGATATAACATGCAAGGAAGAAGTAGACACATGGTTGTCCAAACTTGCCATATCATCTAACATTAAATATAACACAGAAAGTGGCCGAACAAGAAGTGGGAAGACAGTTTCATTTGCACGATGGTACAATATGTCAGTGCAAACTAAAAAACCTAACAAAGAAACAGGAAGAGGCCAAAAGAAAAGCACAAGAGAAGAAAAAGTCACAAAAGCAGGCTCACCCAATGAACCCTGACCCTAACCAACTTGATCTCTTGTCAAAAAATAGGGACAAAAAGACTGACTGTGAAAGTAGGATGTCAGTTAAAATTTTTACCAAACGGACAAGAGATGAAATGTGCGAAGTTGAATTGTGGTGGAATCACAACCAGTGTTAACAGCTACCACCTACAGAGTTTCTGTCCTATCCTCCCATCGACTAAAGCTGTCTTTGAAAATTACTTTGAGTGGGGTATGTCTGCCTCCGAAGCATTCCACCACCATGAGACAAACCTTATGCAAGACTCTATTTCAATTATGCTGTTAGCAGATCGAAAATACTGTCCATCACTTACTGATGTGAACTATATGTATGGAAAATGGCAACTACAGAGAAAGGGGGCTCCAAATGGGGAGAGCATGTTTAACACTCTTGCAAACATAATAGAAGATTACAATAATAAGAATGCTACCAAGGGAGGAAAATGTTTTCTGCAGACGTATGAACAATCTGAAAACTCAGAACAGCCTTTGATTGTTGCCATATGTACACCCCTTATGAGTAGGGTACATCAACTAAGACAAGCAGCAGAAATGGCCTTCCTTGATGCTTCAGGAAGCCTTGACAGATTTAACAACCCTGTCTATTTCATGTGCACCCATCACCCTGCTGGTGCTCTGCCCCTGGGTGTTTGGATAACATCTGGGCAATCTCAACATGTAACAAAGCAGTGTCTAGAAAAGCTACAAAATGTTTTGCCAAATCATGCCTTTGGTGGCAGAGGGCCCAAAACAGGTCCACAAATATTAATGAGTGATAATGACTCTGGGCAAAGAGGGGCTCTTTCAGACACATGGAAAGACTCTCTATTACTTCTCTGTACTTTTCACTTCCTACAAGCAGTCTGGCGTTGGCTTTTTAACTCAAACAACAATATTAGCAAAGAAGATCGCCAACATTTGATGAGCCATTTTCAGAAACTTGTTTTCTCAGCTTCGGAGAAAGAATTTACATCAGAAGCAGAAGCTGCATTAACTGACAAGGTTTCTGTGAAGTATCCCAACTATCAGGAATACCTAAAAAAATCTCTAAAGAGGAAGCAAGAGTGGGCCCTCTGTCATAGAAAGGACCTTATTACCCGAGGAAATAACACTGATAATTACACGGAGTCAATGATTAACATATTCAAGAGTGTGATTTTACACCGAATGAGAGCATGCAATTTGATTGAACTCTTCAAGTTTATTACAGAGGACCTTGAAATGTACTTTCAAAGAAAATTACTTGCTCTTGCCTTCGGCAAAATGCAAAATCTCCATCTGGCTCCAAGGTGCTTTGGTACTACAGGATCAACAGTCCAACTCAGTGCCATCAAACAAAGCAGTTCCCACATGTTGAAATTCATTGTACTGAGTACAACTAATTCAGAAGTCAACTATGAAGTGGACTGCAGAACTGGAATGTGTACTTGTCCGCTTGGAAGAAATGGCAACCCCTGTGCACATCAAGCTGCAGTGGCACTAAAATATGGTATTGCAGGAATAAATTTTATTCCTCAGAGACCAGACGAAAGGTTAACTCTTGCAAAACTTGCAATTGGAGATCACAAGGAGCTAGAGTTACAAAAATTTGTTCATCTGCATCAAAATCAACATGCTAAAATTGACATGGACAAAAATGATTATGTTGTCCCCATGGATGTAGATTCTGATCTCCCTCCAACCACTTCCAGCAGCCAATCATCTGACAAAGAGTCTGAGGTAGAGGCTGATATTCAAATGGAGGACATACTAAGACTTCACAGACAAGTACAAGGTGACATTGAGCTTAAGCTCAAAACAACTGATAAGAATTTCCGGGCATGTTACATGAAATACTTGGAAGCTTACAGCAAAATAATATCAAAAGCAAGAGGCCATGCACCAGTTGCTGCACTTGCAACAGCATTTGTAAACTTTGGTAAAGATCAACATGGTCTTACACTGCCTATTCTTCACAACAGCAGGGCCAGAATCAGAGTACAGCCTACTTCAATATCAAGAAGAAAATCAAAGATAAAAACATCAGTAGCACAAGCAAGTGGTCCAAGGCCATCTTTTAAAAGAGTAAATGGAAAAGAAACTAATGGAAAACAGACGTTGAAATTAAGGAAGGCTGCATCAAGCACAAAGCGCCAGCGTAATCTGGCCAGGAATGTAACACTTAACCTTTCTAATGCTGGGCAAACTCGTTAGTTGCTGTCAAAGTAATGAAACTGAATGTCTGAAAATTATACAGTCATATTTTCACTTAGTTACAGAATACAGAAAGTCTTACAGAGAATGCTGTAAAACTAAGTTAATGGTGTGTGATGCCTTATTAATTAAGAGTTCCTGATCCGTCTGCTAATCAGTAACACAGCTTCTCAGAATTGCAAGGTAACAGTGCCTGCAAAGGAAGAAATTATATAAATTTAAGCTCCAGTAAAAAAAGGCAGAATGTATTTTAAGACAAATTGAAAAATATCCAAAGTTGTTCTGTGCCTGTTAGAAACTAATTCATTATCCACAGTTTTGATAGTTTTAATATCTCTTATATGATTGGTAACAACCCAATGACCATTTCAGGTATTTCTGGTTGTTAAAGGTTTCATTAATTTGACATTTAGCAAAAACACAGTTTTTGCTAAATGTCAAAAACACAAAAACACATGACAACAGTTTCTGGACAGAAAAAAGGATAACCCAAATAGGTTCATTTTGCCTGAGAAAATTGAGACACAAATTATTTGAAAGGACCTCAAAATTTACAATAAATGTCCTTGTTTGGTTGACATTATATAATTTGCATAACTGCAAGGCATGTTCTGTAGCTATTTGATCCTGTGATGAAGTATAATAGAGTTTATATTTAGCAAGGTATTAATTTTATGCAGTTAATGTGTTTTTATAATTGATCTTTTACTTTCCATTATATAAATATTGTGATGTTTTATAGAATGTTATAACTATTAAAAAATTATTATTATTACTACTATTGTTATTATTATTGGTTGGCATCGGTCAACATTAGACTGATATTATTATTAAAATTATTATTATTATTATTATTATTAAATATACAGCTACTGCTAGCAGTATTGAGTAGATTATTGTATTGAACAGTCCACAAAAATAAATGTCTCCCTTTTTAAATACAACAGGACTTTGGCAATTTCTTACCTTAACTACAATTTAATCGCTGATTCCAAAGTGGTCCCAAAATATCGCTCACTGTGCTTGCCAACATGTTTTGGAACCACTTTTTTGGTCGCCACATCCTTAAATTTGCAGACCTCTAGAAGCCTCGACTGCTTCAGGACACATGGTTTTCCTCGCTTTTCACCAATTTAAAGCTTTTCCCTTCACGAAATGTAGAGGATCTACAAAAGCAGATTTCATCTGGACGTGTTGACTCGATTCTGCCGCCATCTTTAGTAAATTGGAACCCAGACCCTGACCATCATGGACGGTTACCAAGCTAGATCGAAAAGTGGTCCCAAAGAATATTTCTGCCCTGCGCGGTCCAGTGCAATTCCAAGATGGCGGACAGACCAAAGAGAAGGGTGCTGCCGCCGAAGCGCCTCGTAGACGAGTATAACGACCTGAAACGTCCAAGCATTAAGAAAAACCCCAAAATTGACAAGAATCTATACGAAGTAGAAACTAGAAATACGACTCCCGCAAAAACCTCGCGAAGCTAGTTTTTGAAGAAGTCACAATGCTTTTATATTTTATTTTATATTTCCTCGCGAAGCGAGGCCGAAGGCCGAGCGTATCGAGGTTACTAATCGTGTCGCCTTCGGTCAGACCACGTGGCTTGCAAGCCCGAGTAAATCGAGCCGAGAGTTTTTATATATGTATATATATTTATATATAGTTGTTGCGGGAGAAAAAACACAAACAAACTACAGGTTTATCCCTACAAGCCTGTTTCGTGGTTGCCCACTCATCAGGGGATATGGTGGGAATGTCCTTTACCATCGCTTATATACAAAGTAGTTAAATTTACATAATAATAGAGATCGTTAAGTTTCAGGTATTGCGTAAGAGGGTTTTGTTTCTGTGGCGGCAAGAAGACACAAGCTCATTACGTTTGTTTAGCGTGGATAGTTCGGGTCGGCAGATGATTAGGAATTTTTCTTTGAGGCAGAGGTTACATCTTTTGCTTGAGCTGTTATATGGCGAGTGCGAAGACAGGATCCGCCAGGAAATAAAGTGTTCAATGTTGTTGTCTTTAAGGGTCCATATGTGTTTGCTGAGCTCGGTGGAGTTTCTGTGTTTAGCGTGGCGGAAAGATGCGGTGTGGTTTCTGTATCTTGTTTTGAAGTCGTTTTCCGTAAGTCCGATGTAGGTTTGGGCCGTGTTGTTGTCTTTACGCGTAACGGTGGCTTGGTAGATTACCGATGGTTGTAGGCAGTTTCCGTTGAGTGGGCAATTGTTCTTTTGTCGGCAGTTGCATGTCTTTCTTTCTTTAGTGTTAGCGGCGGTTGCATCGTTGGTTTGTGTAGATGTGGTTAAGATGCGTTTATTATGGTTGTCGATTATTTGTTTAGTGTTGTTCATGCAGCTGTAACTGATCTTGATGGTGTTGCGGTTGAAGATTTTACGGAGCTCGTGGTCTTTTGGGAAGTGCTTATCTACTAGAGCGAGGAATTTGTGTCCGATGTTAGTACTTGTGTTCTTGCTGAAAGGGGGGTTGTACCACAGGATGTTACTGCGTTGACGGTTTTTTCGCTTGTTAGGTGTGGTTGGTTCGTAGTGTAGGGTGTAGCTGTATCCGCTTTCGTCGAGTGCTTTCTGGTATGAGGGGGCGGCTTGGTCAAAGGATGCTTTGTCGGATGATAGGGATGATAGTCGTTTGTTGATGCCAGCGGGAATGTTCTTTGTAGTGATTGGCGGGTGGTTGCTCTCGCGGTGGACGTACTGCAGTGTCGTATTTGGCTTTGTGA
>CATIXD010000022.1:0-17195 GCA_949710005.1 Ricordea florida
TGTCAAATATGAGATCATTTACCTGGATGATACCTTTTTCCAAAACTCTTTTGTAGAAAATGGGTTTACTGTATACAAGTATCTCCTTGTTGTTCTTTTTTATTGCCACTCCGTTCCAGAGTCAAACACCACGGAATTCAGACCACCACTGAATTAATTCGGAGTAGAATTGGGAAGAGATCTAGAGATCTTTAATGTGATAGTTGCAATAAAATAAAAAGAGAGCTCCAAAACGTTGCAATGTAACTCGCAAATAGCATTTCGACGCACCTTCACTAGAACCAAAGTTTCTTTTCAGCCATGCTATCCGTAAAGATTTTATCATACTTTCCAGATCAATCATTTTTATTCCACCGTTCTTATATTCATGTATTGTGGATAGTCTCGTAACTTTATCAGTTCCTTTTCAAAAAAAATTCAAATTTAATTTGATTTAATTCTTTAACGACTTTATTGGGGACAGGCAAAAGTGAAGAAATATAAATAAATTTTTGAAATAATTAAGGACTTGATAATTGTCACTTTCCCATAAATAGAAAGACCTCTAAAAGACCAAATCTTGAAAAGGTTTAGTTCACCTTCTGGCTTCTCAATAAAGTTCTTCTTCGAGTGGAGCAATTTGCTTTCATAGGAGTAATTGACCCAAGGGCTTTAATTGGTTCATCTGGCCATTTCCTGCCAAAAGGTTGCAATTTATTTTCTCTCGCAGACCCGATCCACAGTTCCCACAGTTTTAGATGAATTTATTGCAAGTCCTAACAGAGGCTTGAAAACACCAAGATGTCTAAGAAACCTCGTACCCAGTTAAACAAATGACAGAACAGCTGTTGTATCATCCGCGTATTGAAGGAACTTTGTTTCGTCTTCACCAATTTTTATACCGTTTATCTCTGTATTTTGACGAATTGCTATTGCAAGAGTTGCAACTGCAACCACGAACAAGTATGAAGAAAGGAAATCCCCTGCCCGTCACGACCCTTACCTAAGCAAAGTAAGCTATCACAAGACCACTGTTGATAACACAACTTTGGATATTACTGTAGTGTCTTAACAGATAAAATCAGGACCAAACCCAAAGGCCTGTAAAGAACTGAAAAGAAAATTCCATTCTAGGCTGTCAAATGCTTTGTGGAAGTTAATGAAAATCAGCAAACCTGGAATATTTTCTTTGAAAGTAAAGTCCATTAATCTACATTTGATTTATAAGTTTCGCCTATATAACGGTCTTCCGCGAAACCAGTTTGGTTGTAGTGAATATCATTTAGTAGGATGTATTTTTTATTCTGTTGGCAAAAACCTTTGAGATAATTTTTGCTTCAGCGTCATCAAGCGGTCCTTTTCTATCTTATCAATAAGAGTGATTACTGCTTGTTTCTGGAAACATGACATTTCACCTAGAAATCGTGAAACACTTATTAACACAGTTGACAAGAATTAACTGAGGATTTATTATAAAAATTCAATTGGAATTCCGTCATTGCCAGGAGCTTTGTTACATTTGAAACTCTGCAATTAAGGCTTTAGCACATTCCTCCTAAGTAATTCTGCCCTCACACGACAGCTTTAGTTCATCAGTAAGTCTAATTGTTCAAAAACGTTTTCGTTTCTTGTGAGTTACCTGCATTCTTATTCTTACATTTATATCATTCTTGATAGAAGCGTTTTTCCTCAGAAGTATATTTAACGGATCAGTTGTGATCGAACCGTTAATTTTCGCACGTTTTTTAAGGCAATAAAAACTGTTCCGTTCCCATTTGCTAAAACGTCATTGCGGCCCTATTCGTTTTATTTCTTCCATCACACCGTGTAATTCTAACCCCATGAATCAAGCCATGCAGGTTGACCATCCACTGAGCATACTGTGACAGTGTGTGTACAACACATATGTACAGCTTAGACAACCTCATTTCATTTCTGCCAATAAATAATTTCCGTGGAGCGCTGTAGGACAGTACCGTTCTGTGTTTCAATGGGTGGTACTATGTGTTGCATCGTGGCTCAGTGTGACAGTACCCTAAAAATAAACTACCGAACAGTACTGTACTATGGTACTCTTAGTGTTCCTACACCGCAGTGTGGCTATTAAGCCATGTAGTCTGACCATTCTTTGGAAAGCTACAGAACAATACTCCACTGTCACCTGTGCTGCTTGTTTTACTATGCAGTGTGGTTCTAACGTTTTCATCTGTGGATCCAAACGTTTTCTTATCTGGATAAAACAGTGTGATAGCACCCTATAAAAACTACCGAATAGTACTGTACTATGGTACTCTTAGTGTTCCTACACCGCAGTGTGGCTTTTAAGCCATGCAGTCTGACAGGAGCTAATCACCTTTCGCTCCTGAGTCTGACCATTCTTTGAAAAGCTACCGACCAATACTCTACTGTGGCCTACATACATACATACTTTATTGCATAGCTCCCCCTTGAGGCCTCTTCCGCCATATATACACGAATTAGATCAAATAAACTAGAAAGCTATTTACATTTCGATGATAAAATAACAAATTTCTATAAATAATAATGATAGTAATAGAACATTAATTTTAAAAACTATTTACATTTCAATAATAATAATACCGTCGAACAAAAAAATATTTTGCTGAAAACGAAAGCATTTATAAGATACATCAATTTTTTTTTTTATCCAAAAGATGCTTTATCTCTTTATAGGCCTCTACAGGTGCTGCTTGTTTTACTATACTGTGTGGTTCAAAAACTTTCATCTGTGGATCAATCCATGTAGTGTGACCATTCTTTGGAAAGGTACTGAACAGTACTGTACCGTGGTACTGTTTGTTTTACTTTACAGTGTGGTTCTAACTTTTTATCTGTGGATCAAACCATACAGTGTGACCATTCTTTGTAAAGTTACTGAACAGTACTGTACTGTGGTACTGTTTGTTTTACTATACAGTGTGGTCCTAACTTTTTCATATGTGGATCAAACCATGCAGCGTGACTATTCTTTGTAAAGCTACTGAACAGTACTGTACTGCGGTACTGTTTGTTGTACTATACAGTGTGGTTCTAACTTTTTCATCTGTGGATCAAACCATGCAGTGTGACCATTCTTTGTAAAGCTACTGAACAGTACTGTACTGTGGTACTGTTTGTTTTACTATACAGTGTGGTTCTAACATTTTCATCTGTGGATCAAACCATGCATTGTAACCATTCTTTGCAAATCTACGGAACAGTGCTGTACTGTGGGGCTGTTTGTGTTACTATACAGTGTGGTTCTAACGTTTTCATCTGTGGTTCACACCATGCAATGTGATCATTTTTTGTAAAGCTACTGAACAGTGCTTTTACTGTGGTACTGTTTGTTTTACTATACAGTGTGGTGCTAACTTTTTCATCTGCCTACCAAACCAGCCAGTGTGACCATTCTTTGTAAAGCTACTGAACAGTACTGTACTGTGGTACTGTTTGTGTTACTATGGAGAGTGTTCGCTCACGTGACCAGCAGCCATATTGGTTTACTGAAACAATAGTAAGAATTTACATAAAAATTGAGTTCAATTCCCCAAAGAATCTTTTTCTCCTTCAACATGGCCGCCGTGTCTTTGTTTTCTCCTCCAACATGGCTGCCCTGACGTCAAGTGAACACACTCTATACAGTGTGGTTCTAACGTTTTAATCTGTGGTTCACACCATGCAATGTGATCATTTTTTGTAAAGCTACTGAACAGTACTGTACTATGGTACTGTTTGTTTTACTATACAGTCCGGTTCTAATTTTTTCATCTTTGGATCAAATCATATAAAGCGAACATTGTTTGAAAAGCCACTGAACAGTACTGCACTGTGTTACTATATATTCTCCTCTACACTGTGGTTCTAGCTTGTTTATTAATTTATACGTGATCTAAAGATACGCATGACCTTTTTTCACCTCCGTCAGAATTACTCCCAATACGTATGCACCAATCACAATGGTGTTAAAGAGATGGCTACGCTGCCCCTAAGAAACAATACTGGACATTTTGATAAAACTAAGAGAAAATTAACAGATCGAATGTGACTTAGCGTGATTCACCGGCTCGGCTGCGCCTCGTGAGTCCACAACATTTTGACCACTGTGACGACGCTTACTCGTTGTCGATAAGAGTACAGCAACGCTAAACCACATTCGATTTGTTAAACGGACAATAATAAATCACATTCTATTTGTTTCTTACCACAATAGCGACGTTAAAAAACGTCAAAGAAAATGTTTTTTCAGAGCATGACCAAGATCCTGACACAAAGAAAGAGCAAGCATTATCTATAACTTTCTCGCAATATGATTGGTTTATTCCCCGAAATGAGCGTTTCTGATTGGCTATTGCTTTTCGTGACACATTGACGCAGCAGCGTTGTGTGGACTCTTATCGACAACGGCAAATTAGCCAATCAGATTGCAAGATTGGTAGCTATTGTGGTAAAAAAAATGGAAAGGAATGTACAAAGACGCCCTCCTCAGTGCTTGTACTCCGACATTGTCTTTGGTTTCATATTCCTTTTGCTTCCGACTCCCTCAATCAGGTTTTCACTGGAACATAAGGGATGAAGTCGCATGTGGAATCGGAACGCCTCGATCACTAGAGCACAAGAGCTAACGACTCGTTAAAAGAAAACCAACTTAGCTGACCTTCACTGTAGCACAGCTATAAATTAAAGCCCGGCTCAAACTTCACCTTTCACATCGATGAATTTAGGATAATCCGAGAATTAAATTTCTAATACTGAACACAACGATTTAATCAATTAAATTCCATTGTTTAATTTTCACCAAAACATGTGAAAAGTGAACAGTAGAAGAACAGATCGTAACCAACATTTGATTACGCTGTTGCATCTCACATGTGCCAGATATAACGCAAAAATTATAGTAAATTATCATGTGTTTTCCACACGGCGTTAAGATCAAAGTTCAACATCTACATTAAATATCGTACATAATAAATACTATTTTAGTCGACCACAGTAGAAAATGAAATCGGAAAAAGTGGAACCGACCATGCCTAAAAATGAAATATCTAAATGCGAAACAACATTTTTTTACCTCCAAAAATTACGACTAAAATTCGTTATCTGTTGGATTCTAAATTATAATAATCTTTAGGTTCAGTTCAACTAAGTTAGAGAAAAGATCACGTTATGCGAGACACTTAACACGCTGACTGTAAAATTTAATAGAACAGCCAAAGAAAAAATATATATATCATAGTTTTTCTCTCCACGTCTTTTCCGTTGTTAAATAATGACCAACTTTAAAATTGTTCATGTAAAAGGCATGTGCGTTTTCATGAAATTTTGTTGTAATCCTTTAACAACAGCAAAACGTAGTTATGCTTCAAGATCAGTCAGCTAGTTTCCAATAGGTTGAAGCTTGCTTATTACACTCTTGCAAACTCGTGCAAAACAAGCTTTAAATGGGTACCGTTTTATTCTTTCTTCTGCTGATTCAAGGATGATTGGTATGTCTGTTTCCTTCCTCCATTCATCTGTCTCAGCATCATATACCTCCACTGATAACTCTCTTTGACTATTTGTTAGCAAGCCACCTAAAACATACAGAACACCATTACAACACACCATGCTTCCTTTCTGACGTTTCACCTGCAAACTGACTATGAGCTGCCATTCATTCGTCATCGGGTTGTACACCTCGCACGATTTCTTTTCCAATCCGCCAGCAACATAGATCTTTCCATGTAAGGTTTCACCGAAAGCATTTTGCCTTGCTTCTTTCGTATTTGCTATTGCCTCCCAATTGTTTGCATTTGGGTCAAATCGTTCTGCTACTTTACATCTTTCATCGAACAAATCATTATACATATCACCACCTATCAGGTAAAGGTGGTTACTGTCACTTACACAGCAATTAAGTGCATGTCCTTTTAGTGGGTGGGGCACAGACCTTCTCCCAGCAGCTGTTCATGAAATCATACTTGTAGACAATGGAGTGGCCATAAGATTGTTCCACAATCGCATACAAATAACCCTTTAAAACTGTTAAACCTGAACACCGGACCGCGCCTAGTCCACCTTGAACTGCTGCCCACTTGTTAGAAAAAGGAAAATAGTATTCGAGCCAACTACTTTTCCACGGCACTTTAGTTTGTCCTCCTACGATGAAGACTTTATCACGGAGTTGCGTGGCACTATGAGGTCGGGAGATGACCAAGGCATCCGACAATCTGTACCATACTTTTCGTTCAGGAAGATAACACAATCTTCTCTTTTCCCCACAAGCGAGTATTACGTCAGTTTGTGTCTCTAGACATTTTCTTGGTGGTTGGGGAAGGTTTTCATTGTTATGATCTGCGATCCACTTCATTGCCTCCAACACGAAATTTAAACACTTGTTATTTTGCGTGACGAGATCTTCCTTCACCAGTTCCGCAAACAGGAAATCACGGGAAACAGAAGTCACGCGGACCTTACGGAACAAGCCGGCAAATTCTCCTTCCCTTTCACTTCTGCTCTGCAAAACCCAGTTCCAAATACCCTTGAAAACTTCTTCCTCTGAATTCACAACGATGTCATCACTGGATATCAGTTCTTTGACTTGTTTACTTTCGAGGCTCAAGAGTAGGGGGAACATGCGGGTTCTGAGACAGCACTTCAAGACCAAAAACACAAAAAATCCTGCACGCGTGCAGGATCTAAAATGCGATCCATATCGTCTTAAAGGAATGACACTGTACATCCAAACACTCATCATGCCCAATCAACGTCAAACTGTCAAATAGCTCCGAGCCATTGCCAAGGATCGCAAGATAGCCGAATATTATAAGATGCGCCGGGGAGAGCTACTGGAGGCGCTGGGGATGGGTGAAGAGGTACCTAGTGGTGGAAAATGTAACCATGGCAGGCGTGAGGTTCAGTGTAAGGATTGTATGGGATCACAAATATGCCCTCATCTAAGACAGAAAGCATATTGCAAAGAATGTGGTGGTAAGGGCATATGTACTCATGGTAGAGTAAAGTACTCTTGCAAAGATTGTGGTGGTTCCCAAGTATGTTCTCATGGTAGAACTAGGTACAGATGTAAAGACTGTGGGGGAAAGGGCATATGCGTTCATCACAAACGTAAAGATCGTTGTAAAGATTGCCTCGATCTTATGAAGTCACAGTAATATAGTGTGCATTTTTGTAACGCGAACCACGTTACAAAAATCATATCGAGTCCATCAACGGAACAAAGCCCAAGCCAATCCACCAACTACGATTGTCAATGCAAACAAATTATATTCATGTTGTGTGTTTTCAGGCTCTTTGATTTCAGGTTTAACATCCGTTATTGGTGTTTTCACCTGTACAGTTTCGGTTCTGGTAGCTGCATGTGGTAACTTAACTTTCGAAGAGCCCAAGTTATGGCTTATCCCTACAGTCTTGGTCTCGAGGTTTACATTTGAGTTGAGTCCGAACTTCATGTCACCCGTGGCCTTTATTAGGTTGTTGTTGTAACCAACTATACTCTCCGTGTTTATGATCATATTACTGGGCATTAGCCAAACTCCAGGTGCGATTGCCAGATCCAATCTTAACTTCGCTTCCTGAGTTGCGAGTTGGTACCTTTGTACTGAACTTGATATGTCATTCTCGATCACACTACTTTCAAACAGAGCCAAGAACTCTTGCTGTGTCTCAATTGCCCCACCACCCGTGCCCACAATCGAGTTTCGTGTATTGACTTGCGATCCTAGCACACAGTAAACGAAGGCCTCAGCAGATCGATTCAGTCTGCCCAGCCCAGCCTTGGTGAGCCCATAACCACTCGTTGGAATGAACCAAGCATACTTGTACCCAGCAAATTGATCATTGCGAATGAATGAGATGAGGTTACCTTTTTCTTTCTTACCACCATCATCTGAGAATTCACCACCATCACCAGGCCATTGGTTTGCGTCTTCATCATAGTTTCGAATCAAATGTACATTTTGAAACCCTCCACCTCTTCCATGGTAACCAGCACCATAGTCAAGGAATATGTCACCAAGACCATGGTTTCGCCCGCCTTTCCATCTGAAATCAGAACCATTACTGATTCCGAATTCAGCGCATAATCTTTGGTAAGCAACCTTACTGTAAGGGTTGTTGGCTATGGCAAATGGTTGTTCATCAGGCAAAGGAACATTCAATTCGTACAGTATTCGCCTTATGGTAAAATACACGTGAAAGTTTACAAAGCCAGCCACCACTTTGGGGTAGTTCAAACTTTCAAAGGGGCTGACACCACAGCCAGAGGTCGCACACCACACTGCAAAGTTAAGCTGTTGAGGCCAGTAGTTCATGTCGGGCGCGTTCAACCACTTTCGACCTTGCTTTCCAAACTTGAACGTGACAACTTGTGATGTGAAGACGTTTCGCATCTTAGCGGTGAACTTTTTCGTATTGGACACGTATATGTCCAGTGATCTCAGCATGTTTGTTGTATCACTTGTAAAGTCATCAAAGTCAATGGCTGGTATTGGGTACGAGCGATTGGTCATGGTCAAACTCTTTGGGAATGAAGATGCATCATAATCATTCAATCCTAAATCTGCCCACAGCAGTCTTTTCAAACGGGGTGATAGGTCATCAGTCCATGTTTTGCCAGTGGGGTCGTCATAAGACATGATTGTTGTCCCATTAACTTTCCACCTCATGTAACCTCCATATTGATCAGTCACAAATACGAATTGGTCACGGTCAGCCTTTGGATACCTATTCCTAAAGTCATTGCGTAAGTCCATCTTCTATCCAGTGTTTGGGTAGAAGGGGTATAATGTTTAACTCAATAACACACCTTATCGTACGTTATGTTTAGGACTCTCCTTTTAGTTCTTTGAGGAGCTCTTCTCGCACTCTCTGTTTCACAACCGCAGGATCGTACTCCTTCACTGAATTTTTTTGATACTTGATTCGGATCTGAGCTTTCAGTACTTCAAACTTCTTGAGCTCCTTGATTATCACGGAGAACTCCTCGTCAGAGATCTCATTATCGCGAAGCGCCTTGGACACCAAGTCCTCGATTGTGTTTATTTTGGCCTTGGCCAGAGTAACTGTATTTTGGTGTTTGACCCCTTTCTTTGCCAGTCTCTTGGAGATTTGTTCACACGCTATAGATGCGCAAACAAGTATCCCACTCGTCACTCCCAAGGGTATGGCTACCACAATTCCCACACCACTCAGAGATGAACCCAAACCGCCAGCCGCCAAAATACAAGATAGGATACCACAGGTCGAGCTTACGTTTATGAGCGTGCCTTTGGACCGGTTGTACTTTTTGAGTACCCTCTCGTAATGATTCAATTCAGCCTTCAGCTTATTCAAAATGTCACAACATTGTTGTAATCTGAAAGTAGCGCCATCAGGAGGAGGCGCTGTCGCAGGCAAGTTGGGATAGATTCCTTTGTACTCACCCATCTTTAGTTACGGATCTCACGTACTTTTAAAATGTTATCTGAATCGCAAACTGAAGGTGATTGGAGACCCATTCAGATTCAGTTTGTTCCATTCAATGTCGAGGATGCTAAGATCGAAGTGATTTACGGGGGTTTTAGATTTATGAACGGGAATGACTGGATAATCCTGTGATGGTATGTTGGCAAGGAGTTGTGAGGGCGAGATCTTCACAGGGCCTGTAAATCGAGCATTGTTCATATAGGATGACTGGTTATTCACTAGACTGCACATAAGTCTCAGGGGCTCCTTGATCTGGAGATTTGTGGGGTATAACTTGCCAGGCGTTATGACTTCAGGTAAACCCAGAGCAACTTGCAGTCCTCTCGTAAGTTTGATGTTGGAGTTCTTGTTGGAGTACAAATAGTCAACAGTATCAGTCTCAATGATCGATAGCTTGGCCTTATCCGTATCATTGAGAAATATCGCGTGTATACCACGCAGAGAGTATGTACCGGGCTGGATTATTATGATGGGTCGATTTTCCTCATTGAGTATGCCCTGGCGATCCTTGAACTTCACCAATCGTTTGGGTATATTACAACCCAGAAGTTGTATCTCTCGAACCTTGTCCAGGGGAGGGTCCAAGTACACCCTGGTTTCAGACTCGTACATGGTAACGCTCAACATTTACATTAACGACGCCTCTTTTTTAATTCGTCTACAAAGTACACTACAACAGCGAGGATCAACAGCCAAGCGTTCTTACCCAGGAATGAAATGACCTCCCCAGCGGTCTTGAACAGGAAACTCACGATCGCCCCCACCATACCGGGCAATAACTCACCAAGTTTCTTACCGATGGTCTTCAGCCCGTCCCCCACACCTTTGCCCAACTTGGATAGGCCCTTGGAAAGATTAGACACGATAACGCCAATGACCACACCAACGGCGCTCACAACGGCAAATACCGTGAAACCATATTTCTTGAAGATCGCTTTCACCCTATCTCGCAATGACATTCGCTCCTGGATTTGCTCATTCTCCACTTCCAAGTTAGCTATCTCTTGCTCTTGTTCAACAATTTGTTCATCGATGGTCTCTATTTGACTTACTTCTTCCGGGGTTTTCAATGCCTTTTCTCGATGGAATCTTACCTTCTCCTTCAATTTACTAACGAACCCTTTTCTCTTGGTTATCTCACCATCATTGGCTTCCACAATTTCTTCCGCGCTTGGACCTAACTCTTTTGTAATTGTTTTGGGTAATCCTTTGTTCACATCACCATTCGCATCGAATAATGGATGCCATACATTTCTGTCTGGATCTCTGCCAGTGATTTTGACAACGATTTTACCCCATTCATTGTATTTGAAAAGGAACTTGGGTTTGGCATTTGGGAATTTATCTACAATCTTGGTCCAGACTTCATCTTTGTTTTCTTCCATAACCTCCATCTCTATCTCTTCACGTGGTAATTGAAAATACCCTAATCTACGTCTAGCACCCTTGGTCGTGGATGTTTCCAAGACTTTGTCTGCTGTTGGAGGCTGCCTACCAAGTAGCGGGGTTTCTTCGAAATAATCGGGATCTTCTTGTTTGTTTTCTTCCCCCAACCCGAAAGGATCGTTCTCTTCTTCAGGATAAGCAGTTGCCATATTTGATGTCGAATATGGGAACTTCTAAGTTAGTTTATCGCACCCACTTGCTAACTATATATACCAGGATTAACATCCCAACCGCGACAAAGACCATCTGAGCCATTCTTTGGTCTTCATTCGGTCGGTAATAGTCAGAGAACTTGGGAGGATCGCCTATTTGATTGTACAATCTCATCGCTTCATCCGTCTCCGATATGTTCTCGGATGCCTGGTCAGCATCACTCTTCCTCTTATTCATAAAGTCAATATATGTTAAGCGCCTCTTTTCATGCGCAGCGTAATCTTTTTGGTACTCCTCCATTGCTTTGTCATGCCTTTTCCTTTCCTTTTCGAGTTCTTCGGGTGATGATCCAGTGAGGGTATGTGTTATGTAGGTACCAAAACCGAGGGCAACTGCATTGGCGATTGCACCTCCGATAACGATCGCTATAGTCGCCATTTGTCAATCTATTTAGGATTCCTTAATTTAATGTTGAAAAAGTCCTCCAACTTGGGACCGTCCTTCAAATGATCGAGTACAGCCATACTGAATCCTTTCTCGTCAAAGTATATTACGGACCCATCGCCATCTTTGGTTATGAAGTCACTCAAAACAGGCCCATCTTTCATATATTCATTCAAGGCAAGTTTGAATCTTTTAGGATCAAGTGTCACTGTAGCCATTACTCAAAGCTCTTTTGGTAAGATCTTTCTATCCTCTAAATAATCTTTGATGCCTATACTCGATGCAATAACAGCGACCACTTTGGCAAAATGCATGAGACTGGAGAATGGATCGCCCATTAACGATTCTTTTTCTCTCAGGACCTTCTTACCCACATAGCCCAAACCACCAGCGATTACCACGATAACTGCAGAATCTATAACAATCTTTACAACCTTGTTTTCTGACATGTTGTGTGCATTACATCAGCTCGTCATTTAAGCTGTTTTCTATGTTTGAGGGTCTTTCGGCCTCATTCATGTCCTTGACAGGAGGTGGTTCGAAGGTTACAGAAGGTACGAAGTTGTGTATTCTGTCTTTGTATCTCTTGTATAAAAAATAACCAATCCCTCCTATTATGGAACCACCGATTAACAAATTATCGAAGGATAGGCTGGGCCAGGCATCATCCTTTTTCACCAATGCATCTTGCTGCGGCTGCGGCTGCTCCTTTTCTTTCTGACTATCTGCATCTCGTTGCTCTTTTTCCTTCAATGCATCCTTGGCCTTCTTGTGGTACTCGGCCAGTTTCTTCCCGGCCTCCACCTTCTTGGGATCCTTCACTCTATCCTTGACATCGGGTTCTCTTGTGATTTGCTCAACAGTTTGCTCAGACATGTTTGTATCTCTGTTATCACTAACCTTTAACTCTCCTAATAGGATGCCTATTAGGAGATTTTTTGAACCAACATCTACCAGAAGCGACGGCGTTTGCTATACAACCAACATAATCCAATTCCGACCATCAAACCCTTGAACCATAAACATGCTTTATTAGCTGACTCCTCAAACTCTTCTTTTTTTCTCTCTCTCTCACTATCTACAATTTCTACTAATGTTCTATTACACAGTCTTTGTATATTTTCTCTACAGTACTCTTCACAATATTCTTTCACAGTCGGTCCATCAACAACTTCTGTGTTTGCCATGTTTGTATCCTTGTTGTCACTTAGCTTTAAGTCTCCTAATAGGTTGTCTATTAGGAGAAGTACGTCTTAATTAACAATGTTCCAACACATACTCATCTTCATCTTCTGATTCTTGTGGCTCAGCATCATTGGGAGCCAACATACGAGGTTCCGATTCTTGCGGTGTGGCATCATTGGAGGGTAACAGGCTAGATTCTGGTTCTTGTGTTGTGGCATTATTGGAGGGTAACATTCGAAAACTAGTCATGCTGTTGAAATCACTTGGAGTGAAATTCATCTCAGTGACACGAAGACAGGCTGAGGCACCGTACCCGGTCTGCCCGTGGGATCCCCAGAATATACCATCCCAACGGACAACAGGATGACCAAAACCGCTTACATACTTGTCGGGTTGCCACATGTATTCAAGTGGGTTAACCATTTCATCATCTGGACCGTATACACAAGTTGTGGATAGGATGTTACAACCCTTACCCCAGGTTATGAACTTGAGGTAGGCACGTTGTGGGCTGCTTTTGTCCTTTGTCTTCTCACCCGTTTGTTGGTCCGTGATGTTTGTGTAATCGTATATTGGCTTCACAGCCAATGACCAATCATTTTCACTCTTGGCAGTCATGTATGCATTGAAAGTTGCGGGTGGAACGGACCTCTCTGATTTTGGTTTCTTGCAAAACTTTTTGAGTGCATTCAATGTGATCTTCACTACATTGTCAAGTGCTTTTCGAGTCTTGATCTCTTCGGTTGTTGGGCAATCCATGGTACCAATCGATGTCATTGGGTATGAAATTTGGAAGCCCTCCAGAGTCTCAAGTCTGCGACTGTCTTTGTCGGTTCCAAATGGCCACACCCCCGATATACCCGAAAAGAATTGCTTGGACAATTCAATGAAAATCGGTCGCTTCACACCGTTGGGACCTTGTACGTAAACATCTGAACTAAAGTGGCCAAAGACATTAATGGTGGATCCCGGTAGAGAATTCATGGGTAGTGTCACTCACTTGATGAATAAGCATCAAGTAGACGTACAGCGAAGTAAAGCTGGTAATCATCGAGCGCAGGCTTTTGTAGAGAGGGCTAACAGAACGCTTGGTGAGAAATTGTTTAGCCATCAATATGCGCAGGAGATGGTGAGTGATGTTAGGTCCAGGGTTTGGGTGAAAAGGCTGCCCGCCATCATGAAGACTTTGAATTCTGAACCAACACGCATCACAGGTAAAGAGCCTGATGAAGCTTTGGAATTGAAAGAGGTTGATGTCAAACCTATGGAATACAAGAGAGCTGTGGGTTTGAATGAGAAGAGGTTGCCCCCGGGAGTCGAGGTTAGGTATTTGTATTCGCCCGGTGAAGATGAAGGTGGTGACAAACGAAGAGCCACTGATCCTATATGGAGCCTTGAGGTTTATGACATAGCGAGAACGGTAATTTCACCAGATCAACCAGTGGTGTACTATTTGGATGGAGTACCGAAGCGAGGGTTTGTGCGCGAGGAACTCCAAGTTGTTCCCGATGATACTGAATTACCACCCTCTAGAGTACTTAAGTGACATTGTTGAGATGTCAGCCATTTCGCGAACTATCTTGATCAATGAAATGTCCGAAATTTTAAGTTTGTCGGCAAAGATCTTCTTCGTCATGCCTATTTGATTTTTATACTCCTGGTTCATACATAAGTAAAAGAAGACAATACCCGCTGCAACTACACCGCTAGTACAGCGCTCAAGAATCTGTGATGTTGCTCCAAAGTACTTGGCAATGGACAAAATACGTCTTTGATGAGATTCATCAACCCCAGTAACTCTCATTACCCAGGGAATAAGTTTCTCTGGTGTAATGTAGTTGGTTCTCGCCTCTGGGAATGCTTCCAAGTACATTTCTAAACCACGTGTCATGGCTCTTTTCTTGAGTCCAAACAAATTTCTAATGTAATCTAACGTACGATACTCACCAAATTCTTGGTATGTGTAAAACAAGCATGTAGCCACCAAAGATGTACGAATCTGGCCGCGATTTTCACACTTGGACTTTACGATCTCTTGATACTTGGCTTCTACGATATCGATCATCATAGAAGACACATTCAAGTTATGTCTCTCGAATATAGTACGAACTCCCTTTGGTTTTGATCTACGAAGATCATACCTAATGTCTGATGGGTTGTACGTCCATTGTAGTTTGGAATAGTCCATCGATTCTAGTTCAGTCTTACAGAGGCTACAAAGAACAATCCCTGTGTGATCCCTATACACACTTTCATGCTTACAGACCTGTTCGTCCTCTTCATCAACTTTCTTGAACATAGACTGAAAATGATCGACAAGGCTGTGGTAAGTTTCATCTGAATCGTAATCCATACCGACTTTGTCTGGTTGGGTAATATGTATACTTAAATTCTTAAGTTTTTACCGAAATCAGAGTCCTAAAGTGACCATATGCATATGTGTGTATCCCATCCTCCCTTACCACCCTTTTGTCGTCTTCGCATGATAGTGCCACCTTGTTCACAGTCTCTGTGTACACGTCGTGCAGGTGACTCCTGATGATATTCATTGTCCTCCTCTGTGATTTTTGATTGAAGAGGCAATCCTTGTAGTCTTTGAAGCTTATGCTCTTTTTCACCACAGCCTTCTTCACACCCTTGCACTTCTTTTCCTCCTTTCCCTCATCCATCATATATGAATAGAGTTTGGCCCGGAGACCCACGAATTCTATGATCTGTTGACCACCCGCTTCATCCTTGAACATGCCCCCGACTTTCTTGTTCACACCCACCTCAATGCCGGATGGATGGTCTTCAGGGTAGTTGCTGGTGTCGAACCTGTCTCTCACATCTGGACTAATGTCCTTGTAGAAGTCATCCGTCTCCACCTCGTATGCCAGTGAGTCAGTGTCTGTAAATAACAACTTGGCCTTGCTACCATACTTGGGCTTGATGTAGTTGTAGTGGAAGTCGTACATTATGGTCTTGCTTATTTCCAGGACTGAAAAGCCTAGGTAAATGGGTTTGTCCAACACCAACTTTGTCTTTTTCATTTGTACTGCAACCAGATTCTCGCAAAAGATCGTGCTGTGGTGGTAATTCGGCTTCGATACCAACTTCTTGGCTTTTGACTCTTCAGTGACCAAACGAACGTCCACCCTGTTCCTCACGTTCTCCATCGTTTTCCCAAAGACTGAGTTGTTCATCAACTTGAAAAAGTCCTTCTCGAAGTCGTTTGTTGCTTTGGTCCTTAGTTCGGTGTTCAGGTCAATATAGGGCTTCAGCCACGCGGACTCTTTGAATGTGATGCCTCTGTATATATTGTAGACTTTCAACCCGAGACTCAAATACTGTTTCAGTGTCTCGTGGTGAATGATGTATTTTCGTTTGTCCCTTAGGTTTGGAATTAGCTTATCCACACCATTTACCGTAACTCTCTCTGGTGCTAATGGATAGTCATTATGCAGTTTGTGAAGGTGCTTTGGGTACATTAGATTAACCTCTAGTATGCATGGTAGATCTTCCCACTTCGATACAAGCTCTTCTTCAGTCAACCATCGAAAGTCATGTGTTGGTAAAGGTTTACTCATTGCACATCCGTACAAACCGTTTGCATCCATGTATGTGATGTACTTTGTTGGTAATGATGGGTCGTAATCTTTCATGTATGGATTGTTGGCTTTGCCATATCTAGTTGAGATCATGGAGATACCCCCTCGGATGCCCTCCTCAAACATGAGAAGCATGTCAGGGTCATTCAAAAGTTCCAATCTCACATTGGTCATTTTCAGGGCCGCGTCCCACGCCAATCCAGGTGCAGTGTAGTACCAAGCTGGATCCAAGTCGTAGTTCTTCCTACAAACTTCCCTGAAGTTCTCAAAAACATCAGCTAACAACAAGACATCCAGTTCAAGGTAAAGGTCGTGGTATTCCCTGAAGCTCTCAATCCCAAAGACTTTCCACACGTTTTGAGCATGCTGGTAATCCTCATCCGATATTTCGACATTGTAGAGCTTCGAGTAGAACTCATCCTTTGGTGGGAGATGAGTTTCACTGAGCTTATCAAACCCATCAAACCAATCGTACGGAAATACCCCCTTCCTAGTCAGTAACTGCAGGTCTGTGCCATCTTCCATCACCCTTTCAAACCAACTCTTTACATTCACCAGAGAAGATTGTGGTAGGTTGTCTGACAACCTTCTGAGGCCCGCTGCCATAAACCGAAAGCTGTCAATGAACCTGATTCCCCGTTTAATCTCAACAATTTTCCCTTTCTTGTTCTTGTAAGAGTCGACAACAATCTCCTTCGTGAACGAAATGTATTTTTCATCGTTGATTGGTATGCAATCCAGCTTACCTTTCGATTCCCCTATGTTCCTCACAAATAAATGGCCATCGTATCCGGATAGGTTATGGAATATAACTGGTATGAAATTAGGCACCTTGTAATTCAAGTTGCAGTCTTGGTGTGCGGCGCCTCTGTACTTTCCACTAAGATGACAATGGTCCAACACCTTGTCATGGCCAAGCGTCGATCCGCAGATGTG
>CATIXD010000023.1:0-16576 GCA_949710005.1 Ricordea florida
CCCGGCTTGTCAGGATACGTAGATTGACATCAGACACCAGTGTAAAGATAACCAAAACAAGGCCTATTCATCAAAATACCTCCTTTGCCCACGTATTCGAAAAGATGACAGGAAACATACGTAGCGCTCTTCCCATTCAAATAATAAAATCTATCTGCTCCACTAACCTCTTTATATTTATAACATCCATGTGGCAGAATAGGTGTCCCAGGGCAGTAGTCTTCTACTTCCCACGATTCGAACATCGGCGTCATTTTCCCCTGTAGATTTAAGTAACGCAATAAGCGTCGGCCCAGATAAAACTCAACATTCTCAAGAGATCATGGAGAAGGTTTAACACAACACTTATAACTTGCCCTTTTGAGGTTAGCCTTCTTTTTTCTGTGACTGTCAAATGCAGAGGTGTTCTCAAACACATCTTCACCACTGTCAATGTCAATCTAAAATACATGAAATATGCGTCAATAATTCGGCTGATATTATGTAACCTAGATCTTGCAAAATTACTAATTACCTGTTTCTCTTCGATAGACTTCTGTAGGGCAAGGGTCAATGCCTCCTCTTCTTCCTGGGACTGATATCTAAGCCACCACGAGTTACGAAGCGGGGAATTGTTTCCAACAATTTCCGCGTATGTTGGAGAACTTTTAGACTTAACTGGATGTACTGGTGAATCTTCAGGTTCCAAACGAGTAATAGCTCAGTAATACGCAAACGGCAAATACCGGACGGCAGATATCGCGAACAGTAGATACTGGACAGAAAATGGCGAACGGTAGATACCGGACGACAGATAAAGACAGACAAATGTGTCAAAGAATGCCCCAGTGTTATGGGAGGGTCACCCTACCCGTTGCGTTGCCATAGAAGCACAATCTCATCTCGCATTTTGTTCTTGTGAGTTCACAGTTGGGTTTTACGACACGCGGTTGAAAACTGGAAAAACTAAATGTAATAACAGCTATCTGTTTTTTACTACGTTTTATGATTAGTTTCATGATTATTTATCATGATTGAGTTTAGTTATTCTCGGCACAGGGGGCTCGAGAACTATTTATAAGGCGACAATTACCGTCTCCAGTTTCAAGAATTAACTATTAACTATGAAAACTCTACGTGATAGAGGAGAGCTGGAGGTGAAAAAAGGCCCCGATCTCTTTTCTCTGAAAATTTGAAACAGGGAACTCTCTCATCTTTAGCTTTCGACCCGGGAGAGGTACTCCATATTTAAGCTATATGGGTATGTGCCGCTGTGAAGGGTATGGTTTTGAAGCAGTTTAAATAGTCTGGGATAGGGTATAAAAATCAAACAGTTTGGTCTATTGCATTTTCATTGCTGGACTCATTAAGGTTCCAGATGATGTAATCTCATACCTGCATCAGGAACACAAAGACATCCTAAAAGAAATCACGGGCTTGAATGTTCCTTGAATGTCCTTGAATAAGACTGTTTTTTTGTAATACTAAGTAACTCGCAATTGTCTTGAAAATGAAAATTGAAAACCGCTATTGAGTTGAATTCAATTGAAAACCGCTGTTGCTGAATAAACGTTAGGTTCGGCTTTGTTGTTCGTCGTTTGTCTTCGCGAGGCAAATCCCTTCCACGACCCACGACCCACGACTTTGTACCCACGACCCACAACCCACGACCCACGACTTTGTACCCACGACCCACGACCCACGACCCACGACCCACGACTTTGCACCCACGACCCACGACCCACGACCATAAGACACTCCCATTTTTTTCAGTTCAATCCTGTGACGTAATAAATTATTTCCTGAAGACTAACAGAGCCGAAATGTATTGTCATGCGCTGATCGAAACTGAAATAAATCGAAGACGGTAGATAAAGGACACTAAATCTATCGAATCTACTGGAAATTGATCTGGATTACTTTACCAGGTTAAGGCAGAGCCCTATAATTCGAATCGTTAGGTGGCTTCAACATCGGAGTTTGCTGACTAACCGGCTTCACTGCGTTGATTGCAACAGAGACATAATGAGCGTCATGATCTGCAGTCGTATTTAAACGAAAACCTAAAAAAAACCCACTTAAGTAGAAGTTGAAGGGTGAAACGTTCCAGGGTAAAAAGATCTTCCAGCCATAAATAGATAACGTAAGAACGAGAAAAAAGTTCAGTTAAGAAAGAATCTAACCGTGAATAGCCCGCTTAGCAAACACAGAGTACAGAAAAGTCTTGTATGCTTTGGTGACATTTTCCTTTGCAAGAAGTTTCTTACATATCTTAGGCAAACTCCTAGCATTACAGGCTTCAACAAAGTCCCGAGCAAACTTTCAACTTTTTAAAGGCATGTTTTCTTTGTTTTATTTATTTAATAATTTTTTTATTTATTTATTTATGTAGGTTTTTTTATGTAACTCGCGCGGATTTTCTAGCTATCGCCATATTAGTGCCCAGACTGTGCAAGCGTTTCCGTGCTGTTTCGGAGCAAAGACCGCGCGACTTCCTTCCCTCCCCCTCCCCCCTCTTTCATTTTTAGGCGCTCGTTTCATTTCTCGCGCGGCCAAAACCGAGAATCTCTTTCTTCGGTCTTTCTTTGCTCCGAAACCGCATTGAAACGCTTGCTACGCAGGCTACGCTGAATCCGGAGCGGATCAACTCCATGTCGAGTTATATATCGACAATAAGTAATGCAATGTTGTCAAACTAATTTCCAGTGTTTGGTCCATTGCTACCCTGCGTAAATTGCTTGAATGTATTTTTTTTTTTACTGGATTTACTGTAGCAAATTAAAATAAACCTGGCAAGTAGCGGTTAACTGGTTCGCGATTTCCGGTATCGGTGTTTCATTAATCAAATCCTTTCATTTAATTTTGCATAATTATCGATCACAGCAATAGTGACTGAAATCATTCAAGATCTTCCCAGTGAGGGCAGCTGTAGTGTAAACTGTTACCACTTTGAAATTGATCTGTTACATATTCCGACTTTCAAATCACACATAAATTCAGGTCCACTGTCAAGTGTTGTAAGAAATGAAGCTATTTACGTTTGATTGATTGTTAACCGCAAGCTCTCTAGAGGTATAATTAAAAGTGTATTACATATGTGTGAAATTTACACATTATTGGTGCTGAGCAGAACCCCAAGAGAGCGATTATAACAAAAGCTCCATTTAAACTAAAAAGGAAAGCAAGCATAGTGTACACGTTTCTGCTTTCCTTCAATTGTCTTTTTAAAAAGAGAAAATAGTGGAATATCCCTGTGTACTGCACTTAAGCGAAAGATCATGTCAGACATTACTATGGCTTTTCGGCTGTGGGTTTACCGTTCCCGTGGATCGACAACTGCAATGCTCCATTTGGTGAGTTTTCTTTCAGATTCAATAATTTGTGTCAAATTCAGGTCAGATTAAAATAAACGAGTTGCTACAATTCCTTTCAATTCGCTACAGCTTCAACGCAATGTTAAAGCCTGTCAGCTTAAGCTGTGGTCATTCAGGGTGCCACGACTGCCTGAGGGAGTTGACGAAAAAAACAGCTGTTCCTAAGTGCCCCATGTGTCGGAGAGAGTTTCGAGCAGCGTCCATCGCTGAAAACATCGCACTGGAACATGTAACCAGCGAACTGCAAGTCGAGTGTCTCACCAGAGGTTGCGGCTGGAAAGGGAGATACGGATGGGCAAGGGATCATTTCCACAACTGTCCCAAATTTGAGATCCAGTGTAAAAACAAGGGTTGCCGATATCAGGAAATCCGAGAGAACATGCCACTGCATGAGCAGTCTTGCAGCAAGAGAGAAATTCCTTGCTCCAACTGCAATCAATCAGTGACGTGTGATTTGCTGCAGCTTCACCAAAGGCTGCATTGTCCAAACACCTTAACAGCGTGTCCCTTAGACTGCGGCGAAACATTGCCTAGGTTCGTTCAACATGTGTCTTTATTCAACTCGCCTTATATGATCTGTAACTGCATTTTTTTTTGTTGGAAATTGTCAATCACGATGGGCGTCCTCATTATTATTATTTTTTTAAAAATACATAATAGAACATCTGAGCATAAATAAGATAAAGAAAAAAAAAGTCCACGATACTGCAAAGCGAGTTTTTCCTGTTGACAATAACGCAACATTAAAAGGATTGGTTCAATGCCGCGAGTTGCTTCAAGGATCTTACTTTACTTAAAAAAAGGAACACGATTATAGAACCATTTAAAATCAATAAATATTCAGTATTACAGCTGAACAAGCGCGCGCAGGTTTTATGCATTGATTTAAATGGTTCTATAATCGTGTTCCCTTTTTTAAGTAAAGTAAGATCCTTGAATCAACTCGCGGCATTGAACCAATCCTTTTATGCGCTCTGCAACATTTCCCTCCATACATACCGAGTTTATCGTCAGCTTTAATTGAAAATTAAGGTCAACATAACGAAAGCGTAAACCGAGTTTATAACAAAAAAGCTCAATTCATTTCAGAAGCAGCATAAATCTCCACCTACATGTTTGTGCTGAGAAGGCGACAAGCTGCAAAGTGAAAGGATGCAGCAACATCATGAAAAGGAAAGTTGTATCCGACCACCTGGTGGAAGCTGCCCAGGAACATTTTCAACTCCAGTCTGGAGAAATCAACAGCCTCAAGCAAGCAATATACAGCAAGGTATTATTTTTACTTAATTATCATTTCTATTCTTTGCTCACAAATTCTTCTTTTGCCAAACTGGGAGGCTGAGGGAGGGTTGGGGGAGGTTGGTTGTAATTGCATGAGATCACACAAAAATGGATCTTTTCTTTTTTTGGGGAAGACTTATGGCTCCATAGGAATGGAAGTGCAAGTGGAGAAGGTGTATTCCTTTTGTTGGAGTTTTTCCAACTTCGCTGAGGTCCTCCGTAATCAGACGGCTGCCGCAGGAAAGGAGCCACTAACCAGTGCACCGTTCGAGAGAGAAGGGCAGAAATGGAGGGGACTATTGTCCAGGGATTCAAACTTATTCCTCCAGTTAGTGGCAGCCTCGCATCCCGTCACTACAGAAATAAGGTAAGAAACAAGGAAATGCATTGCTGCTCCGCAAAAATGGACGAAACACCTAGCGGTGTAATAAAAGCCAGCAACATGTGATAGATAGAGATAAGTTAAAGAAACCAACGCTGGGATTGTCATTGATTGTCTGATTTGATTATCATCGACAGAATTGTGCATGTGCGTCTTTAAACGTTTTTAGTATTCATCGATTTAAGCTGAAGAGAGTGAAACGCTAAGAAATAGAAAACAATAGTACTGAGTTTTCTTTTCACAGGTTTGTGATGGCGCCGGGAAAGGCAAATGAGTCCGTCTTCAGCTCCAACGTAGTTACCCTAAAGCAAGGAGAAATGTGGGGAAAACGCATGAGCGATATGAAGAAATGGGTAGATCGAAACGGCAGGCTAGACATAAAATTTGTTGTTTATTATATGAGCCTTCAGTTTTAAATACGTTATAATCCCGGGGGAGTACTCCAATAAATTTTGGATAGGTGTGTGCCGCGAAGGGTCTTAAACCCTGACCCTATCTAAAGATGAAGCAAACGAAAATTGATACCCTATTTAAGACCGAAACAACAAAAAATGAGACTATTCAAGGGAAAAACAAAAACTAAAAATAGCTTGAACGGGTGAACTTTATTTCGTTTCGGTAAGATTGCTGGAAGTTAGCATTAAGCATGGTATAGTAGACTGCCTGATACAATTTAGGTATCCTATCTAAGGATCACACCGGAACACTATGCCAACATGGGCAAAAATAATACCCTATTTAAGGATCGAGAACCTCAAAAACCATACCCTATCCCGCGGCACATACCTATATAGCCCATATACGGGAGTACCCCCACGGGTTTATACTGCAGAATGGACAAAGTAAATGACCCCATGCTGGATTGAAGAGGGTCCGAATGGAGGTAACTCTAATGCAATTACAAAGAAAAATTAAAAGACGTTGAGCATTTCAAAATAGAAAAAATATCCTATAATTGAAAACATATTTAAGTCAATGTGGTCGAAACCTTATTTGTAGTTGCTAGTAGTCTAGTGGAAAGCCACAGGCCACAGGAACATTGCGCGGAAAAAAGGCAAATCATCAAGTTTTTTTTAAACTAACAGTGCATTATACCTTAAGAACTTTGGTCACAGTTTTTATCTTATATTCATGACCTTGCACATTTAATTTTTTCATACGGCATAAATTAAGCGCCAAAAGGGCATGAAACAGAACACTATACCACATCCAGATCCTCTGTAAAGGCAAAGATTTGAATCCAGATACACGTTCGGCCTGTGTAACGTGCAGTTTAGGAGAGCCTAGGGAGCTGTAGAATGATGAGCAGGATATGCTTTTTAGGTTATGTACATACTTAAGTTATCAGACATAGAAAATAGGGAGAGGTCTGAAACCCTTAATTGTGACGTTTTTCGAGTGTAAACACAGTTTAAGGTCCAAATTTATACTACCTGCCACAAAAATAAGCCAAAAAAAATAAAAAAAACACCGAAGGCTTGAATGGGCGTCTCCCTCTTTGTCCCGTGATCCTCACTTATTTATGCATAAAGTTTTGAAATTGATCACAACTCTCTTTGCTTTATTTCCTTGCCAATCACGCAGTTTTCGTACTCTAGAATATAGTGTAGCTCACAGCTTGGAGATATCAAAGATGGCCCGCTTTAATAAATAAGATAAAGAATGCAGTCTAAATGGCTACGTTACTAGCTATCTCGGTAATATTACGTATTATTTTGAGAGACTGAAAATATATAATATCAACGTACAGCTGGGTATTATTAATGTTGAACGAAGAAGTTAATAAGTTTGAGAAACCTACTTCCTTCAATAGGTCAATTTCATATATGCGGCAGAAGATAGTATGCAAAATTAATTTCTTTTTGCATACTATCTTCTGCCTCATATGTGTGCTATCTTTACCCTATGAGCTTCTTGTTTAGGGGCTGATCTTTATGAAACTGACCTATTGAAGGAATAGATTTAGCGAACAAAGATTTTTTTCTTAAATAAGGGATGTAGATAAGACAGCGTAGCTTGTCGTTCTGCTTGGGTATGGAATGATGAAAATGGCTGTGATCGCGTTAAATCGACAATTAATGCATTTTATAAAATTATCTAACGTTTATCACTCTTTGGAATCAAATCGAAATTGTTTTGCAGTCGTTGAAGAGCTCGTGCTCTCATTCCTTTTACTTGTGGTAATTGTTGATTGTACCCGATCTCAATTACAGATTAGAAAAAGCCTTCGCCTCGTGCGATCGAGAATTATTCTTACACTACTTTTACATTCGAATTCCTTAAAAGTGCTTGTATGATTTTAGAGGTTGTGGATAATTCTGAAAGATAAGTATTTAAATTAGTGAAAATAAAAAACATCATTCCTTTTTCCATATGAAGTAAAAAGGTCTACAGAAGGTAAAACCACAGCGACAAACCAGAGGGGAGCCGCATCTTTAGAAACCAGGATCAGCAAAATAAATTTTGCATATTGAGTTGAAAATTCACGAAACTGAGTTTGCTGTCTTTTATATACCATTTGTATACAGTGGCATCAATGTTAATGTGTGCCGATTAATGTTATTTTTTTGTTATGCTACTTGTTTCCTCATTTTTTTCTCTTTCTCCTTTATAGCATTTACTGTTTATTTTTTTCTGTCCTTTACTTGTTTATTTTTCTGCCTTTGTTGTTGTTTGTTTGTTTGTTTATCTTTCTTTGGATGTTTGACTGTTGGTTGGTTCTTTCTTATTCTTTGAATAAAATCGAATTTACGATCGAGTAATCGAGTCGGATCAATGCTGCCATCTGGGGACAACACTCGAAATCGAGTAGAACGAGCACGTTATAAAAGACGAGCACGTTCTACGTTTGATCGAGTACAACGAGCACGTTAAAAAGAACGAGCGCGTTCTACTTACGATCGAGTACATCGAGTACGTTGAAAATGAGAACGAGTACTTTGTCTACGACAGAAAATACAATCGAGTAGAACGAGCACGTTAATAACAACGAGCACGTTCTACGTTTGATCGAGTACATCGAGCACGTTAAAAAGAACGAGTACGTTATTCATGACATCGAGCGAAAATGAGAACGACTACGCTGTCTACGACAGTAAACGTAATCGAGTAGATTAAAAAGAACGAGCACGTTATCTGTAACATCGATTACAACGAGTACATTGAAAAGAAAACGAGTACGTCCAAAGAACGAAGACGTTCTCAGTAAGAACGAACACAATGACAATGTCCGTGATATCGAGTACAACGAGTTGACCACCCTTATTACGTCATTGACGATGTAGAACGTCCCCATGTACTTAACGAAAAAAGGAGGGGGGTGGTTACTATTTTCATCATTTGCTCTGCGTCGATAAATGGCTTACGAGTTGGCACAACTCGTTGAATCTGTGTATGTAGCAATTGAGGTGAATCGGCTAACCACTGAATTAGCCGGGAAACTGTTGCCCGCGCGAAATAAACACCTTTTCTGCATAAAGATACGAGCTGTATTTCAGCTGTTTCATCAAATTTTCTCAGGAGCCCATTACCCCGGGTAATGGGCTCCTGATTTTCTTGAAGGATTCAATGCCGAAACCACACGTGAGTTAGAAGGGTAGGAAAAAGTAGTTTCCTGACGTTCTTTATTTCTCTAAAAAGACAATTAAGAATACATACAATGAGCAACCCTTTGTGCTTGTTGTCCAATGCCGAGCCCAAAGCCTTCTCCGATCTACATTAAACTGGGGGGTTGTTGTAATACCGTGAAAGAACTTGCAGAAATTTGTTAAATACATCGTTCTCTCCTCTCCAGTCTCGCCACATATGCTCATTGAGAAATGATTGCAAATCATAGTGCCTTACGCCCTTCCTCATTTTTACTTTATACTTTAATCTGGCCCAAGCCGATTCAACTTCCTGCGTATGCACCCCTGTGACAGGATCCACAAAATGAGCAGCATGTACCACAACTCGGTGGGTTTGTACGTTTGGTGCATGAGCTGGCATGTTGAAATACGCCCCCCAGTCATCACTGTGGACTTCTGTACCAGGCAGCAAAACTCTCTGCAAGATGGGCATCAAGGTGGCTCGATCTCTACGATTGACAACCTCGAAATATCCTCTGGCAGGGTGATAGGCAGTGGAAACCACGCCAAAAACCCAGTTATCTCTTGTGGCTCTTCTTCCTCGGTTTGCCTACAAATACACAAATTCATGATTATTAATATAGTAAGGAATTTTACCTGAATGTATCCTCTGTATCTCATAATGTTAGCCTAACAATGTTATGAATAATGTTATGCCACTGTACTATGTGCCCACGGTAATACTCTGGAAAAATTAGCATTTACGTACGTCATTTTGTATTTTAAAGCTCTAATATGTTAAGTTCTTGTTTTGAGACAACCAACAGTGAACAAATTTCCTAAGAAAAATCACAACTGAGAATCCCATCACTTCATGTTCTTAAAACGATTACCGACAACGATCTCCTTGACTTGAGAGACAATGTTCCCAGGATATCTGTATTGTTAGAATGCCAATTCAGTTGTTTTCTATGCTTCTTATCATTTACTTACATATCAATATACATCATAAAATATCACCTTTGGTTTGTGGTTGAATTTACTTTCGTCCACTTTGGCTACGAAAGGAGCCCCGAACGGAATAATCGGACGCTGTTGGAGATCCCATGAAACAACATCTCTTGCTACCTGACACATCCTCGATATTTGACTGGTATTAATCTCTAGCATGCGTGCTGCGTTAGCTTGCTTCTCGTCACTTGACCACAGGTAAAGAAAGAGCAAGATCTTCCCCATCTGTAATCTCGGGAATTCCGAGAATATGGAATTGCACCTTAAACTTCTCCTCTTCCTGCATCCGCTACACCGCCTAGAAAATAAGGTTTTGTTTTGCAAAGGTATCTCTTAGAAAAGGAAAACCTATTCTAATTCATGATCATGCTAACGTTTTGTTATTTTACTTTAGAGCGCCAGTTCTTAAGACTCCATTCCCAGACTATTCGAGTTAAGGTTTTGGAAATGCTCCTATTTATCCTATTCATCCACGGCCTCAACAGACAAAAACCATGCATTCTATGTGATTATTTGAGTGCAAGCACAAAGATTATTTCTTCAATTCACGGCACATATCTACCGTTAGTACCTGCATTGGTTCACGAGAAATGACCACAACAATCTCTCTTAAGCCGACTATATAGTTAATACTAACACTGCTCCCGCTGTTAAGCAGCAATAGAAATATTTCCTTTGTTGTTGATTTCCTGCTCTCGTGTGAGCTTTAGCATTTAAAATATTATGAATTTGAGAGCGCGAAAATAAAGCATGCATTGTGAAAAGAGGATTTTGAACAATGACCAGAAACTGAATTTAAGATTCAGCAAGCTGATTTATAAGGAGCCTGTGTACAGCCGCCCCCTCTCTGGCTCTGGCACAGTTAAGGCATCCTACCGATGAACAGTTGCTGCACTCAGTTATTTTAAGCAGCAACCACTGTCAATTTGTCCTCTTCGAATTACAATTCTAAGTACTTTTCCTTTGAGTCTCCACAACCGTAACAACTCACATGTCAATATTGTCGGAAGCCCGAGCGCACGTCAGCATGACAAAGAGTGAAGGGTTAAGGACTTGTAAGTTTTGCTGAACCCCTTGAGTTGTCTTTGGAGACACCACTGCACTGCACTTAAAATTTAAAAATTTATTGTGGAAGGATTTAATTCATGAATCAAGCGTATTATCCATTGATTCTCGACTGATAAAAAAATACTGAAGTTTGGACACCGCGGGCGAAATTTGTAAAAACGCATTATACAGATATTGCAAACATTTAGCCGCATAATTTTCGTTCAAACAATATACAAAAGTGCGATTTAGCCGTAAATTGAGAGCTTCCCGGGTTTCGTGACGTGAAGCCTGCAAAAACAGATTCAAATGTCCGCTCCGTTCCTTTCGTTGCGCCTTCTCTGCAACACCGCATATTGCAAATCCTACAAGCGCAAAATCGCTGGAACTTCTGCCAGAATGTCGCTCATTTTATGTGCTCAATGATACTATCTCTGTATATTATGTTTTTTTCTTTAATCCATCGGCTTCACTTTTTCTTTGGGTTTTGTTTAATTAATCCATTAAATTGTTCTTTCTTTTAACTTTCATCAGTTATAGTTCAGAATTCCTGTCTAGTTTCTTTCTAGCAACTATCTGCTATATGGCTAAGGCTTCACCAGAACACTTACCACTGATAGCCATCGACGTGATCTGCATTGCGGGCAGGAAGAACCATGTCTAGGTTGCAATCTCCACAACGTAGCGGGTTTGGTAGCAAATCTCGTCTCTGCAACCAAGCTATCATTTCTCTCACATCGCCGTTTGCCAGTGCTGTAATTTGTAGTAAATTCATCTCCTTTGGATGCCAGTAGATTATCGAAATAATGCTTGTGGAACCACTTCCCTCAAATTGTCGTAGTGTAGGACAGTAGCTGATGCACTTGGGTATTGTCAAAAAGCTGGGCTGTCCCCGGGGGGCTGTGCCTATCAGCCCTGTCACTTTCATAATCACATCTGTGATCGTTTGCGACAGGCGACAATTTATCCCTGAGACAGCCAACGGGAAAAAAAAACGAATAAACCCCGATAGGAAAAATATCTTACAAACGTTACTTTTGGCCAGGAAAGACTGAAATCACGTTTCTGGTGGAGATCGTTTGACACTGAATTATGTGGGAGCTGTTTTGACTTCTCGTCAATTTCCAGTTAAGCAGACGCTTCCGCTCCTTTAATCATGTTAATGATAACCGTGTTTGCCTGTAACCATACAACGTTCATTTTCAGCTAAATCACATTTTATTGCATCGCTAAAGCCTGGTTTCCATATGATCGTCCGGATCGTCTCGATCGTCCCAGTCGTTTCCAAAAATTTTTGAGACGATTGAGACGATCGGGACGATTGGGGCGATCACTGGTTTCCAAATGATCGCCTCGATCGTCCGAAAGAGTGGGAGCTCACGTTCGTCAGCAAAATTCCTGTGCCCGACAACAGAACTTTGGCGCGAGATTCGCAAACAAAATGGCGGATGTTAATCGAAGAGCGAATCTCGTGAAAATTCGCGAACTCCAAGGCAATCTTCGCGCGAAAGCGCGAAAAATGGTGACGGGAATGATGCTTTCTGGGATAGACTTCGATCGTCCCGATCGTCTGAGAGTGTTTCCATTTGATCGCTTCTGATTTTTCAAGATCGTCCCGATCGTGAGCGATCGTCCGGGTCGTTTGCGATCGTCTGCGATCGTCCGGGAAGTGTTCCCATATGATCGTCCCGATCGCTTGAACATTTTTTGAGACGACTGGGACGATCCGGACGATCATATGGAAACCAGGCTTAAGGCCTTGCTAACGATGGGTTGGGTCCTTCCAGTCACGGAAAGCTTCGGTGTTGGTTGATTCTTCTGGACGTCTGCTTTGCGTTCAGTTTAGTGTAAGAACAAGCCCTTTGTGCTCTGAGATAGAAAGGTAATCCCCCCTCCCCCCTCAGTCCATGATTTTTTGGTAGACGTAGAAGCAGGCCCGTAGGCTGGAGGAGGGCAAAAAGAAGACAACTGAGGAATATGTTTCTTGATTTAGAAGCAGATGAAGAACGCGCTGTTGTACGTTGGAAATAACATGTATGATTTTTTGCGTTACCCCTTTAGTTATTTATGACGTTGTTATTGAAGGGTTCAATCTTCTGCGTTTGTTCGAAATGTACTCTGGAAACTCTGGACTACTTTTGTCGGTTTGAAATATTAATCGTTTCGGGACATGGTTATGGCTTGGGTTAGTAAAATTACTGCCAAAACAACAATAAAAATGTCGAATTGCACCTGTATGGTACGATTCTTGCTCGCAGAGAGCATGCTGTCGAAGTCTTTGATACGGTGAATCATGAAATCCTCTGTGAAAAACTATATCGCTACGGTCTTTGTGGACTGGCTTTAGAATGTGTAAAAGTTACTTTTTGAGAGATCACAATATTTGTAATAGAATGTACAGAGATCAGCCTCCCGTAAAATTTACTGTGGGGTCCCGCAAGGGTCAATTCTTGTTCTGCTGTCCTTTATTCTGTACATAAATGAATTTAGTAATGCTTCAAAGCTTGTTTCATTCTTATTTGCAGATGACACGAATTTATTTACTTCGCACACAGGTCCAGATTTCCTAATCAATACTTTAAATTGTGGACTAGACAAACTGTCAAACGGGCTCAGGGTAAACAGACTATCTCTAAAGTTAACGAAGACAAATTTTATGGAATTAAAGCTACAACAGAAAAAGCACTCTTCTCACTTTAACATTGTTATAAATGAGAGAACCATTGCATGCACAGGTCAATAAAACGGTATTTCGTTGGGTAATCTTAGATGAAAACTTAACTTGGAAGTCTCATATATCTAGCTTAGCATGTAAAAGTTCTAAATCCATAGGTATAATTTTCTAGATCTAGTTTCTTCCTTTCAAAAACTTCTCTTTGCATGCTGTAGGAATACTTAGACTAGGATAGTGAACAAATCTTATAATAATGCTCATACAGACGTCGACCCTATTTGTAAGAAACTTACTTTGCGTAAAATTTCAAGACATTCATTTACTACACCTAAAAAAACTACTTAAAACTTTTATCATCAACAACGACACCTAATTATGTTACTTGAAGGGTGTAGAAATACCTCACTTGCCATATCGTCTAAGTTAAGTCATCGTTTATTTCTTAGAAGGGAACCTAAGTCTTATAAGCCCATGGTTTTTATTGGATTCTCTCGCCACATCTCTCTGCTCTATTTCCTTATTGTACTTAAATCATTGTAAGTCTTGTAACTTAATTGTGTGTGATACTAAACTATACTATACTATACTATTCTCGGAAGAGGCGAACCCACCAAATCTTCTTAAAACACGTCTTTGGGCCTGAAAAGACAAAACTAGTTCAAGCCAGGGAGATACTAATAAGTAGAACTTTGTCTTTTTACTTTCTGTAGTTCATTTGCATTACGGAATACTAATACAGGAATTCGCTTGTTTTTGTTTTCCCTCAAGGCAAATTTACGGAACACTGATTAGTTGATTCAGAGAGCATTATTATTTTTGGGTAATCAATATTCTAATTGGCTAAGCGCGTGTTATCTACTGCTTGTCTGGACGCGTGAACGGCGTTGGGCGTTAGTTGTTCGTTTGCTTGAAACGATTATGCAGAAGAAACCTTTATAGTTACAAAAGGATACCGTTAAGAATTATCAAAATGCCAATATTTTATCAAAACTCAAAGGATCACACACAGGAAACAGGATGAAAGATACGTCATTTTGCGGAAGTAACCAAAAATAATAATAATAATAATAATAATAATAATAATAATAATATAGTAAAAGGTTTGAACCCAGGAGTATCAGTAGTTCGTCTAGTTTGATCGTCCGGGTGAGGGTAGTTCTGAAAAGAACTGTTGTTGGTGACTGACGTTTCGACAACCTGAGCGGAAGTCATCTTCAGAGTCAAGTGAATAATGTTTGTCAGACGATGATGTTATAAGTCTGGTCTGTTAAACGCGTCTGTTAAACGTGATTGGTCAGTTTAGCCATAATAATAATAATAATAACAATAATAATAAGACTTTATTTAACGAGGGTAACATAGTTTACTGGTGCCCCAGTAGTTTACAATATGGCCCTCCCGAAATATTTCAAATCAAGTCAAATCAAACGTTGGTTTTTGTGGAGAGGTGAAAACCGGAGTACCCGGAGAAAACCCTGTCGGAGCAGAGTAGAGAACCAACAAACTCAGCCCACATATGACCCCGGGGCCGGGTATCGAACCCGGGCCACATTGGTGAAAGGCGAGCGCTCTCACCACTGCGCCAACCCTGCTCCCCAAACGACGATATTCCAGTTCAACCAAACGAGGATATTCCAGTCCAAAGTTGTTGTTTACAACTTTGAAACTATACGTTGCACTGAAAAAGATAATTCCAAGCGGAACTGATTGAAAGTTTTTGAAAACCTAATTTGTACCCTCGGTTTTGCTTCATGTCGCTTCATTTCAATCTATACACGCAGCAGTAAGCTTCTTTGTTTTCAAAACTTGCTGAAATTGTCCTCGTCGCTGAGTGACTCGGATTTGAGCAAGTTCTGGGAACATGCGTCATTCTTAGTCCTTGCTGTTACAGAGGCGATTACCCATGCAAACCCATTACAAGTTTATTTAACTACGCTGGCCACACACAACAGGAACTGATTTCCACGTTGGGCATGGGTAAAAAGATAACAACTAGTCACAAGCCATTACAAGTACAGACAAAATTGCACCTTGTACTCAACTAAGCTTAAGAAAATCGGTTTTTCGTCATACAAGTGTCGCGTCGGTTTTAAGATTCCTAAGGATATAATTTATGTCATCAGCATTATAATTTAGCTTGTAAGGGAGTGACCCAAATGGGGCGCGGATTGATCTTTGAGAATTTTTTACATTACGGTAGCCTTCGTATGAGAGCGCCTGATATCAAAGGCTTTCTATTTAAAATTATCCAGCACATCCACAGATCTAACATCTGATGAAGAACCCATAATAACCCTTTCCTTACTGTTTTGGATCTTCTGTAATGTATCTTTGACTTGCTTACCGTAAGTCTCCCACAAGGGCGAACAGTAGTCAAAGTAAGGTTGGATAAGTGATTTGTATAGAGCTAGGAGGGTGCAAAGCGGAACAAAAGGTTTGATTGGTCCTAGAGCTCCTATAGAACTCGTACACTGGTACACCAGCACACACCTTTCCACATACATGAGGGTCTCAATGGGGTTAACCGTTAGCCATAAAACGGGCAAAAAATTAGCCGTTAGGAGTAAATATTGAAAAATTTTAGCCGTTACCCATAAAAAATATTAACCGTTAGCAGTAAAATAGTCAAGATTATTAACCGTTTGCCGTAAAAGTCATCACCCTATTGAGATCTTCATACATACTCAATGTGGATCTCAAAAGTAAGCTTTTCATCTTAAACAGTTATTAGAGGTTGTATGTGAAATCACATTACTGTCAATGGATATTGCCTTAGGTAAATCGCCAGATTTATTATTCAGATTACATGTTTACCCAATGAGCATTAGTTTAGTTTTGTAAGTGTGCAATAGATCAGTTTTGTATTCTCGGCATTGGATTGGTACGAAAAAAATAACTTGCAATGGAGGCTAATGCGGTAAATCTTTTCACATGAAAATAGTTTTTAAGGTATTCCCCCGCATTGGCCTTCACTGCAAGCTAGTTCCAGTCCGAAACAGAGAATACGAAACTAGTCAATTGAGGCTTATTAACAGTAGGCCAGTCAGTATTTTTTCTAAATCAGAATTAATAGTATTATATAGCAAGTACGTTTGCATAAAAAATAGTGATAAAGATTTCGGTGTCATCTGCGTATAAACAAGTAGTAGTGGAATCTAACCAGTTAGGTAAATCATTTATATAAATACGAAATAGCAAAGGGCCGAGAATAGAGCCAAGAGGGACTCCACAGTGTATGTTTCTTTGAGAGAGTAAGTATCCA
>CATIXD010000024.1:0-16436 GCA_949710005.1 Ricordea florida
CAAAACTTCTATAAAAATAGAGAGTAAAGGTGCGGTGGTAATGAGTTGGGCGTTAAGCAGTGACTGGGAATGGCCCATCGCATCTCCACCAATGGAAGCGTTTGATCGAACATGGAGACTTGTTTTATCAAGGAGAAAGCTGTGGCTTCAATATTTTAGAGGGACCGGAATTATACGTGTTACTATGGCGTGCGTATATTTCATGGCTATTCATCAATATTCTGATCTGTTCATTGAGTTATTCAGTGCTCTAGTGATACATTGCTGACCAATTGAACGGTCGAAGGCCACTGCTCGTTCTTTTCGATCTTTATACGATTTATATAGTTTTCTGTTATACCAATGGCACTCCAAGTGCAAAGTTTTACTCTTCTGTGTAAATAAAGTAGAAGTTGTTGATCAGATGTTGTAGCAATACGCCCATAACAGCGGTAACCGTATATGTTATATTTCGTAGGTTTTTCATTTGCAAGCCCAGCAGTGATGACAAGAAAGTAATTGTCAGTAGGAGTCACACCAAGTTAAAACAAAGCGAAGGCCACGGATTTCTGCTGCCATCTGAATTTATGGGGGGAACAGCGTTGCGCGTGGATTGTCGCGTAATTAAATTAGCCGCTTTCCTGGAAGAAAAATGAGCGAAGTGTGATGGATCGTTCGACTGTACACGTTTCCAGAACTCCAGTTTTATTGTAACTAAATAGTAGCCGGTTATTGTTATGAAATTATAGAAGCAACCCTCCTAGTGTTCAGTGGACAAAATATATGCATAAACTAATAATCAATTAATAATAAATAATAATCTTATTATTATCTAACTGTATTATTAATGACATTTTCCTTAAACCACCAAGTAAATTGAAGTCCCGTTCAGTGAAAGAACTAAGTAAAGTTGATTCAAATATGCTTCTATTGGAATGATTGATGATCAAATGAAATAGTTTCCGATCACAATGAAAAAGTACTATATTATTGCAAAAAGCGTGAGCATATATGAATGAAACGTATGATTAACGCCATTTGATGAAAATTAAAAAAAAGTCGCTTCACACAATACATAAATATTCATTTATATATCTCAGAGTTGGTACGCGCGCTGTGACTAACATGGTCGCAACTTGGAGGGTTGGTAAGTGATAAACAATTCGGTCATCCACTTTGCTCGAGTTCGATTTGATTGTTGACTAGTAACAGAGGCTCATAACCTTGAAGCGTTTGACTGACTCTGATTCAGAGCTAGGTTTTTTAATAGTTTTAACATTTCTTATTTGGATGTAACGTAGCAGGATGTTATGGAGTGAGGCAATTGCCTGTTTCTGTTGGGAGGGCATGGGAAAAATTTAATTAGTAAGTCCTCCTGTCGTCCAGATAGCGTAAAGATTCAGAAAAGAGAAACTGTTCCTAACGCATTCTCGTCTTGGTCTTCGTGCAATAGAGCTGTTGTCAGGCCCGGGGGGGGTGTACTCCCGTGTAAGGGCTTAATGGGGACGTGCGGCCAGCCAGGGCATGTTTTTCGGGATTTTTGTCTTAAACAGGGTATCGAATTTATCATTTTTTGTCTTAGTCAGGGTATCGATTTATCAATTTTTGTCTTAATCAGGGTATCCATTTATCAATTTTTGTCTTCAACAGGATATCTTTTCTTGAACGATAAACGGCAAGATTTTTACAAGCTCCAAAAATATTGACTTCCGTTGACTGTGGCATTGATACCAGGCACATTAAATCAGTCACAACAAGAAAGCCACACAACTTTAAACCGCAACTTTAATCTATTATAACAATAGCCAGGTAATAGATTGTTTATCAGTTTACAAAATAAAGGGTTTCCTGTTACTCCCAAGAAAGGTGGGTGGTAAACTTTAATTAGCACTAACTAACTTTAATACCAAATCTACTACTCGTAATAAAATGTTATGATCGTTTTTCACTAGACTCACGGGTCTAGATGTATTATATCTATTATTGTCTTACACAGGGTATGGTTTCGGGTTAAGCGTCTTAAACAGGGTATCAAAAATAGGAATTCTGTCTTAAACAGGTTAGTAAAATCAGCGATATTTGTCTTAAACAGGGTCAGGGTATGAGGGGGGCGCGCCGCACCTCCCCACCCAGGGATATATCGAGTGACCTCCCCGGGTTGTCAGGTCTCCTATCTCCCATTATCAGCAAATCATCCCAAGCCAGTACACATTTGTTACATCAATGCATAAATGAACAAGAAGAATAAAGTACGAAGTAAATGAAAAGTGCATTATTCAAGAACCCTAACGTTTGGCAAAAAGCGGAACTAAATAAACAACAACAAACACAACATTATTTTTTCACTAAGAGACTTCACTGTCATCATTATCTCAACTCTCCAGTACATGAAAATTTCTTTCAGTCTGTACATTTAGTCGTGGCTAGGCGTCCTGAATTAGCCTGTTAACGATGATAACTTCTAAGGTACATTTTAATATTTTTTAAGTCATCACCTCGCACAAACACATCAGCATAAATTCCCCTTTCAGTATAAAGTTTCAGTATAAATCAATAATGCTTATAAATTTATCAAAAAAGCACGATGACTTAATTCTAAAGGACGTTGCCACGTAATATGAAGAAATATTTTCCTGGTTTTGACGTATACCGAAAAAGTAAATGTAATTAAGGGCTATACAGAGTATGAAACAAAAACATGGGGACGAATGATGCATTTTTTTGGAGAGGCTTAGGTTCATTTGTTTGGAAGAATGATCACCAAGGGAACATATAAAATAATTTGGAATCATCAACTTGTTTCCTAGTAAGCGGATGATAGTTAGAGGTTTCTTCTCTTGTTATACCTCATTATAGGAATTTAACAAAATTCGCGCTAATTTAATGTATCTTAATGTCGTAAATTTAACACACGCTATCTCACGACATTTTTATTTTAAAGCACCTTCATTTCATTAGAAAAACCTTATAAGTTCCTGATGTTAATTAATAATAATAATAATAATAATAATGATGATACTAATAATGAACGTTATTTGAGTGTCAACTGTATTTAGCACTGCTGTACTAATTGGGGACACTGTAAAGCACAAATAAAATGAAATCAAATCATATTAAATCAAATCAAATGTTGGTTTTTGTGAAGAGGGGAAAACCGGAGAACCCAGAGAAAAACCTCTTGGAACAGAGTAGAGAACCAACAAACTCAGCCCAAATATGACGCTGGGGCCGGTAATCGAAGCCGAACAGGAATGTCGCCACAATCGAGGTTGACTTTGAACTCTCAACGCTGAAACAAATCCACGCCAAAATACCACTGGACATTTACGATTTCCTACGAAGCAAAAAATTAGGAAATAAACTTCAACGAACATTTCAGAAGCCGCTCCCACACTAGATCCATTTGAGTATAATCCTAAAGGCTAAATACTGTAAATGCTTGTTTTTCTCCATGAGACATATGTATGTTGATATTTCAAGTCCAGCAAATTTGTGTTTCTGTAAAAAACTGCGATTTGGTTTCCGTCAATCAAACAGGTGAGCAGCTCTTGGTGATTTCATAGGGTCGAGATAACCTTGAAAACCAAATTTTCGCCTTTAAAAAAAATAAAAAAAAACATCCGTAGACTAGTCTTGAAAGGTTTTATTAACAGAAGCCAAAACGCGATTTGACGTTCAGAAATGTAAAGTACGAGTTTGCAGAATTCTGAAAATCACAGTAAATAAAGCAAGACGCTAATGGAATTGTTCACGTTAATGTTATGCATGTAAACATAACTTTTGAAAAATTCGCCTTGTCAACGTGCATTGTTAATTTCCTATAATAAGGTATTAATATTTCTGAATCTTTTTAAATGACTTCTTTATGAAAATCGGCACTACTCTGACCGCCCAACAAAATAGCCAACAATAGCCAAGATCGGTACTTCAACCTTCTGCAAGATTCCTGCTAAGGTCTTAAAAATTGCATTTAGCATAATTGCACCATCCTTGACTTTCATATTTCATGAATTTGTCACTTTTCTCTGGAATTTTTTTAACAAATGGGAAAATGTACGTGTGTGCCCGATCTACCAAGGTTGCGATCTATAAAGGTTAATATGGGAAATTACAGATCGATTTCAATCGTGCCAATAATAAGCAAGGTCTTCGAAAAAGAAGTCTTTCAGCAGCTCTATCGTTATCTAAAGGACAATTCTATTCTCTCTACATTCCAGTCAGGTTTACGACCTCTTCACTCAACTGTCTCGGCATTAATCCAAATGTGCGATGTTTGGTTTGGAAAGATGGATAAGGAAAAAGTAACAGGTGTTGTTTTAACTTGATATTTGAAAGGCCTTTGACGCTATTGATCATGCGAGTTTACTTGAGAAAGTTGAGTTCTGTGGAGTCTCTGATAAGAAACTGATGTAGGTTGTCTTTTTTTTCTGCTCGTCTAGTAAATGGATACTTACTCTCTCAAAGAAACATACACTGTGGAGTCCCTCTTGGCTCTATTCTCGGCCCTTTGCTATTTCGTATTTATATAAATGATTTACCTAACTGGTTAGATTCCACTACTACTTGTTTATACGCAGATGACACCGAAATCTTTATCACTATTTTTTATGCAAACGTACTTGCTATATAATACTATTAATTCTGATTTAGAAAAAATACTGACTGGCCTACTGTTAATAAGCCTCAATTGACTAGTTTCGTATTCTCTGTTTCGGACTGGAACTAGCTTGCAGTGAAGGCCAATGCGGGGGAATACCTTAAAAACTATTTTCATGTGAAAAGATTTACCGCATTAGCCTCCATTGCAAGTTATTTTTTTCGTACCAATCCAATGCCGAGAATACAAAACTGATCTATTGCACACTTACAAAACTAAACTAATGCTCATTGGGTAAACATGTAATCTGAATAATAAATCTGGCGATTTACCTAAGGCAATATCCATTGACAGTAATGTGATTTCACATACAACCTCTAATAACTGTTTAAGATGAAAAGCTTACTTTTGAGATCCACATTGAGTATGTATGAAGATCTCAATAGGGTGATGACTTTTACGGCAAACGGTTAATAATCTTGACTATTTTACTGCTAACGGTTAATATTTTTTATGGGTAACGGCTAAAATTTTTCAATATTTACTCCTAACGGCTAATTTTTTGCCCGTTTTATGGCTAACGGTTAACCCCATTGAGACCCTCATGTATGTGGAAAGGTGTGTGCTGGTGTACCAGTGTACGAGTTCTATAGGAGCTCTAGGACCAATCAAACCTTTTGTTCCGCTTTGCACCCTCCTAGCTCTATACAAATCACTTATCCAACCTTACTTTGACTACTGTTCGCCCTTGTGGGAGACTTACGGTAAGCAAGTCAAAGATACATTACAGAAGATCCAAAACAGTAAGGAAAGGGTTATTATGGGTTCTTCATCAGATGTTAGATCTGTGGATGTGCTGGATAATTTTAAATAGAAAGCCTTTGATATCAGGCGCTCTCATACGAAGGCTACCGTAATGTAAAAAATTCTCAAAGATCAATCCGCGCCCCATTTGGGTCACTCCCTTACAAGCTAAATTATAATGCTGATGACATAAATTATATCCTTAGGAATCTTAAAACCGACGCGACACTTGTATGACGAAAAACCGATTTTCTTAAGCTTAGTTGAGTACAAGGTGCAATTTTGTCTGTACTTGTAATGGCTTGTGACTAGTTGTTATCTTTTTACCCATGCCCAACGTGGAAATCAGTTCCTGTTGTGTGTGGCCAGCGTAGTTAAATAAACTTGTAATGGGTTTGCATGGGTAATCGCCTCTGTAACAGCAAGGACTAAGAATGACGCATGTTCCCAGAACTTGCTCAAATCCGAGTCACTCAGCGACGAGGACAATTTCAGCAAGTTTTGAAAACAAAGAAGCTTACTGCTGCGTGTATAGATTGAAATGAAGCGACATGAAGCAAAACCGAGGGTACAAATTAGGTTTTCAAAAACTTTCAATCAGTTCCGCTTGGAATTATCTTTTTCAGTGCAACGTATAGTTTCAAAGTTGTAAACAACAACTTTGGACTGGAATATCCTCGTTTGGTTGAACTGGAATATCGTCGTTTGGGGAGCAGGGTTGGCGCAGTGGTGAGAGCGCTCGCCTTTCACCAATGTGGCCCGGGTTCGATACCCGGCCCCGGGGTCATATGTGGGCTGAGTTTGTTGGTTCTCTACTCTGCTCCGACAGGGTTTTCTCCGGGTACTCCGGTTTTCACCTCTCCACAAAAACCAACGTTTGATTTGACTTGATTTGAAATATTTCGGGAGGGCCATATTGTAAACTACTGGGGCACCAGTAAACTATGTTACCCTCGTTAAATAAAGTCTTATTATTATTGTTATTATTATTATTATTATGGCTAAACTGACCAATCACGTTTAACAGACGCGTTTAACAGACCAGACTTATAACATCATCGTCTGACAAACATTATTCACTTGACTCTGAAGATGACTTCCGCTCAGGTTGTCGAAACGTCAGTCACCAACAACAGTTCTTTTCAGAACTACCCTCACCCGGACGATCAAACTAGACGAACTACTGATACTCCTGGGTTCAAACCTTTTACTATATTATTATTATTATTATTATTATTATTATTATTATTATTTTTGGTTACTTCCGCAAAATGACGTATCTTTCATCCTGTTTCCTGTGTGTGATCCTTTGAGTTTTGATAAAATATTGGCATTTTGATAATTCTTAACGGTATCCTTTTGTAACTATAAAGGTTTCTTCTGCATAATCGTTTCAAGCAAACGAACAACTAACGCCCAACGCCGTTCACGCGTCCAGACAAGCAGTAGATAACACGCGCTTAGCCAATTAGAATATTGATTACCCAAAAATAATAATGCTCTCTGAATCAACTAATCAGTGTTCCGTAAATTTGCCTTGAGGGAAAACAAAAACAAGCGAATTCCTGTATTAGTATTCCGTAATGCAAATGAACTACAGAAAGTAAAAAGACAAAGTTCTACTTATTAGTATCTCCCTGGCTTGAACTAGTTTTGTCTTTTCAGGCCCAAAGACGTGTTTTAAGAAGATTTGGTGGGTTCGCCTCTTCCGAGAATAGTATAGTATAGTATAGTTTAGTATCACACACAATTAAGTTACAAGACTTACAATGATTTAAGTACAATAAGGAAATAGAGCAGAGAGATGTGGCGAGAGAATCCAATAAAAACCATGGGCTTATAAGACTTAGGTTCCCTTCTAAGAAATAAACGATGACTTAACTTAGACGATATGGCAAGTGAGGTATTTCTACACCCTTCAAGTAACATAATTAGGTGTCGTTGTTGATGATAAAAGTTTTAAGTAGTTTTTTTAGGTGTAGTAAATGAATGTCTTGAAATTTTACGCAAAGTAAGTTTCTTACAAATAGGGTCGACGTCTGTATGAGCATTATTATAAGATTTGTTCACTATCCTAGTCTAAGTATTCCTACAGCATGCAAAGAGAAGTTTTTGAAAGGAAGAAACTAGATCTAGAAAATTATACCTATGGATTTAGAACTTTTACATGCTAAGCTAGATATATGAGACTTCCAAGTTAAGTTTTCATCTAAGATTACCCAACGAAATACCGTTTTATTGACCTGTGCATGCAATGGTTCTCTCATTTATAACAATGTTAAAGTGAGAAGAGTGCTTTTTCTGTTGTAGCTTTAATTCCATAAAATTTGTCTTCGTTAACTTTAGAGATAGTCTGTTTACCCTGAGCCCGTTTGACAGTTTGTCTAGTCCACAATTTAAAGTATTGATTAGGAAATCTGGACCTGTGTGCGAAGTAAATAAATTCGTGTCATCTGCAAATAAGAATGAAACAAGCTTTGAAGCATTACTAAATTCATTTATGTACAGAATAAAGGACAGCAGAACAAGAATTGACCCTTGCGGGACCCCACAGTAAATTTTACGGGAGGCTGATCTCTGTACATTCTATTACAAATATTGTGATCTCTCAAAAAGTAACTTTTACACATTCTAAAGCCAGTCCACAAAGACCGTAGCGATATAGTTTTTCACAGAGGATTTCATGATTCACCGTATCAAAGACTTCGACAGCATGCTCTCTGCGAGCAAGAATCGTACCATACAGGTGCAATTCGACATTTTTATTGTTGTTTTGGCAGTAATTTTACTAACCCAAGCCATAACCATGTCCCGAAACGATTAATATTTCAAACCGACAAAAGTAGTCCAGAGTTTCCAGAGTACATTTCGAACAAACGCAGAAGATTGAACCCTTCAATAACAACGTCATAAATAACTAAAGGGGTAACGCAAAAAATCATACATGTTATTTCCAACGTACAACAGCGCGTTCTTCATCTGCTTCTAAATCAAGAAACATATTCCTCAGTTGTCTTCTTTTTGCCCTCCTCCAGCCTACGGGCCTGCTTCTACGTCTACCAAAAAATCATGGACTGAGGGGGGAGGGGGGATTACCTTTCTATCTCAGAGCACAAAGGGCTTGTTCTTACACTAAACTGAACGCAAAGCAGACGTCCAGAAGAATCAACCAACACCGAAGCTTTCCGTGACTGGAAGGACCCAACCCATCGTTAGCAAGGCCTTAAGCCTGGTTTCCATATGATCGTCCGGATCGTCCCAGTCGTCTCAAAAAATGTTCAAGCGATCGGGACGATCATATGGGAACACTTCCCGGACGATCGCAGACGATCGCAAACGACCCGGACGATCGCTCACGATCGGGACGATCTTGAAAAATCAGAAGCGATCAAATGGAAACACTCTCAGACGATCGGGACGATCGAAGTCTATCCCAGAAAGCATCATTCCCGTCACCATTTTTCGCGCTTTCGCGCGAAGATTGCCTTGGAGTTCGCGAATTTTCACGAGATTCGCTCTTCGATTAACATCCGCCATTTTGTTTGCGAATCTCGCGCCAAAGTTCTGTTGTCGGGCACAGGAATTTTGCTGACGAACGTGAGCTCCCACTCTTTCGGACGATCGAGGCGATCATTTGGAAACCAGTGATCGCCCCAATCGTCCCGATCGTCTCAATCGTCTCAAAAATTTTTGGAAACGACTGGGACGATCGAGACGATCCGGACGATCATATGGAAACCAGGCTTTAGCGATGCAATAAAATGTGATTTAGCTGAAAATGAACGTTGTATGGTTACAGGCAAACACGGTTATCATTAACATGATTAAAGGAGCGGAAGCGTCTGCTTAACTGGAAATTGACGAGAAGTCAAAACAGCTCCCACATAATTCAGTGTCAAACGATCTCCACCAGAAACGTGATTTCAGTCTTTCCTGGCCAAAAGTAACGTTTGTAAGATATTTTTCCTATCGGGGTTTATTCGTTTTTTTTTCCCGTTGGCTGTCTCAGGGATAAATTGTCGCCTGTCGCAAACGATCACAGATGTGATTATGAAAGTGACAGGGCTGATAGGCACAGCCCCCCGGGGACAGCCCAGCTTTTTGACAATACCCAAGTGCATCAGCTACTGTCCTACACTACGACAATTTGAGGGAAGTGGTTCCACAAGCATTATTTCGATAATCTACTGGCATCCAAAGGAGATGAATTTACTACAAATTACAGCACTGGCAAACGGCGATGTGAGAGAAATGATAGCTTGGTTGCAGAGACGAGATTTGCTACCAAACCCGCTACGTTGTGGAGATTGCAACCTAGACATGGTTCTTCCTGCCCGCAATGCAGATCACGTCGATGGCTATCAGTGGTAAGTGTTCTGGTGAAGCCTTAGCCATATAGCAGATAGTTGCTAGAAAGAAACTAGACAGGAATTCTGAACTATAACTGATGAAAGTTAAAAGAAAGAACAATTTAATGGATTAATTAAACAAAACCCAAAGAAAAAGTGAAGCCGATGGATTAAAGAAAAAAACATAATATACAGAGATAGTATCATTGAGCACATAAAATGAGCGACATTCTGGCAGAAGTTCCAGCGATTTTGCGCTTGTAGGATTTGCAATATGCGGTGTTGCAGAGAAGGCGCAACGAAAGGAACGGAGCGGACATTTGAATCTGTTTTTGCAGGCTTCACGTCACGAAACCCGGGAAGCTCTCAATTTACGGCTAAATCGCACTTTTGTATATTGTTTGAACGAAAATTATGCGGCTAAATGTTTGCAATATCTGTATAATGCGTTTTTACAAATTTCGCCCGCGGTGTCCAAACTTCAGTATTTTTTTATCAGTCGAGAATCAATGGATAATACGCTTGATTCATGAATTAAATCCTTCCACAATAAATTTTTAAATTTTAAGTGCAGTGCAGTGGTGTCTCCAAAGACAACTCAAGGGGTTCAGCAAAACTTACAAGTCCTTAACCCTTCACTCTTTGTCATGCTGACGTGCGCTCGGGCTTCCGACAATATTGACATGTGAGTTGTTACGGTTGTGGAGACTCAAAGGAAAAGTACTTAGAATTGTAATTCGAAGAGGACAAATTGACAGTGGTTGCTGCTTAAAATAACTGAGTGCAGCAACTGTTCATCGGTAGGATGCCTTAACTGTGCCAGAGCCAGAGAGGGGGCGGCTGTACACAGGCTCCTTATAAATCAGCTTGCTGAATCTTAAATTCAGTTTCTGGTCATTGTTCAAAATCCTCTTTTCACAATGCATGCTTTATTTTCGCGCTCTCAAATTCATAATATTTTAAATGCTAAAGCTCACACGAGAGCAGGAAATCAACAACAAAGGAAATATTTCTATTGCTGCTTAACAGCGGGAGCAGTGTTAGTATTAACTATATAGTCGGCTTAAGAGAGATTGTTGTGGTCATTTCTCGTGAACCAATGCAGGTACTAACGGTAGATATGTGCCGTGAATTGAAGAAATAATCTTTGTGCTTGCACTCAAATAATCACATAGAATGCATGGTTTTTGTCTGTTGAGGCCGTGGATGAATAGGATAAATAGGAGCATTTCCAAAACCTTAACTCGAATAGTCTGGGAATGGAGTCTTAAGAACTGGCGCTCTAAAGTAAAATAACAAAACGTTAGCATGATCATGAATTAGAATAGGTTTTCCTTTTCTAAGAGATACCTTTGCAAAACAAAACCTTATTTTCTAGGCGGTGTAGCGGATGCAGGAAGAGGAGAAGTTTAAGGTGCAATTCCATATTCTCGGAATTCCCGAGATTACAGATGGGGAAGATCTTGCTCTTTCTTTACCTGTGGTCAAGTGACGAGAAGCAAGCTAACGCAGCACGCATGCTAGAGATTAATACCAGTCAAATATCGAGGATGTGTCAGGTAGCAAGAGATGTTGTTTCATGGGATCTCCAACAGCGTCCGATTATTCCGTTCGGGGCTCCTTTCGTAGCCAAAGTGGACGAAAGTAAATTCAACCACAAACCAAAGGTGATATTTTATGATGTATATTGATATGTAAGTAAATGATAAGAAGCATAGAAAACAACTGAATTGGCATTCTAACAATACAGATATCCTGGGAACATTGTCTCTCAAGTCAAGGAGATCGTTGTCGGTAATCGTTTTAAGAACATGAAGTGATGGGATTCTCAGTTGTGATTTTTCTTAGGAAATTTGTTCACTGTTGGTTGTCTCAAAACAAGAACTTAACATATTAGAGCTTTAAAATACAAAATGACGTACGTAAATGCTAATTTTTCCAGAGTATTACCGTGGGCACATAGTACAGTGGCATAACATTATTCATAACATTGTTAGGCTAACATTATGAGATACAGAGGATACATTCAGGTAAAATTCCTTACTATATTAATAATCATGAATTTGTGTATTTGTAGGCAAACCGAGGAAGAAGAGCCACAAGAGATAACTGGGTTTTTGGCGTGGTTTCCACTGCCTATCACCCTGCCAGAGGATATTTCGAGGTTGTCAATCGTAGAGATCGAGCCACCTTGATGCCCATCTTGCAGAGAGTTTTGCTGCCTGGTACAGAAGTCCACAGTGATGACTGGGGGGCGTATTTCAACATGCCAGCTCATGCACCAAACGTACAAACCCACCGAGTTGTGGTACATGCTGCTCATTTTGTGGATCCTGTCACAGGGGTGCATACGCAGGAAGTTGAATCGGCTTGGGCCAGATTAAAGTATAAAGTAAAAATGAGGAAGGGCGTAAGGCACTATGATTTGCAATCATTTCTCAATGAGCATATGTGGCGAGACTGGAGAGGAGAGAACGATGTATTTAACAAATTTCTGCAAGTTCTTTCACGGTATTACAACAACCCCCCAGTTTAATGTAGATCGGAGAAGGCTTTGGGCTCGGCATTGGACAACAAGCACAAAGGGTTGCTCATTGTATGTATTCTTAATTGTCTTTTTAGAGAAATAAAGAACGTCAGGAAACTACTTTTTCCTACCCTTCTAACTCACGTGTGGTTTCGGCATTGAATCCTTCAAGAAAATCAGGAGCCCATTACCCGGGGTAATGGGCTCCTGAGAAAATTTGATGAAACAGCTGAAATACAGCTCGTATCTTTATGCAGAAAAGGTGTTTATTTCGCGCGGGCAACAGTTTCCCGGCTAATTCAGTGGTTAGCCGATTCACCTCAATTGCTACATACACAGATTCAACGAGTTGTGCCAACTCGTAAGCCATTTATCGACGCAGAGCAAATGATGAAAATAGTAACCACCCCCCTCCTTTTTTCGTTAAGTACATGGGGACGTTCTACATCGTCAATGACGTAATAAGGGTGGTCAACTCGTTGTACTCGATATCACGGACATTGTCATTGTGTTCGTTCTTACTGAGAACGTCTTCGTTCTTTGGACGTACTCGTTTTCTTTTCAATGTACTCGTTGTAATCGATGTTACAGATAACGTGCTCGTTCTTTTTAATCTACTCGATTACGTTTACTGTCGTAGACAGCGTAGTCGTTCTCATTTTCGCTCGATGTCATGAATAACGTACTCGTTCTTTTTAACGTGCTCGATGTACTCGATCAAACGTAGAACGTGCTCGTTGTTATTAACGTGCTCGTTCTACTCGATTGTATTTTCTGTCGTAGACAAAGTACTCGTTCTCATTTTCAACGTACTCGATGTACTCGATCGTAAGTAGAACGCGCTCGTTCTTTTTAACGTGCTCGTTGTACTCGATCAAACGTAGAACGTGCTCGTCTTTTATAACGTGCTCGTTCTACTCGATTTCGAGTGTTGTCCCCAGATGGCAGCATTGATCCGACTCGATTACTCGATCGTAAATTCGATTTTATTCAAAGAATAAGAAAGAACCAACCAACAGTCAAACATCCAAAGAAAGATAAACAAACAAACAAACAACAACAAAGGCAGAAAAATAAACAAGTAAAGGACAGAAAAAAATAAACAGTAAATGCTATAAAGGAGAAAGAGAAAAAAATGAGGAAACAAGTAGCATAACAAAAAAATAACATTAATCGGCACACATTAACATTGATGCCACTGTATACAAATGGTATATAAAAGACAGCAAACTCAGTTTCGTGAATTTTCAACTCAATATGCAAAATTTATTTTGCTGATCCTGGTTTCTAAAGATGCGGCTCCCCTCTGGTTTGTCGCTGTGGTTTTACCTTCTGTAGACCTTTTTACTTCATATGGAAAAAGGAATGATGTTTTTTATTTTCACTAATTTAAATACTTATCTTTCAGAATTATCCACAACCTCTAAAATCATACAAGCACTTTTAAGGAATTCGAATGTAAAAGTAGTGTAAGAATAATTCTCGATCGCACGAGGCGAAGGCTTTTTCTAATCTGTAATTGAGATCGGGTACAATCAACAATTACCACAAGTAAAAGGAATGAGAGCACGAGCTCTTCAACGACTGCAAAACAATTTCGATTTGATTCCAAAGAGTGATAAACGTTAGATAATTTTATAAAATGCATTAATTGTCGATTTAACGCGATCACAGCCATTTTCATCATTCCATACCCAAGCAGAACGACAAGCTACGCTGTCTTATCTACATCCCTTATTTAAGAAAAAAATCTTTGTTCGCTAAATCTATTCCTTCAATAGGTCAGTTTCATAAAGATCAGCCCCTAAACAAGAAGCTCATAGGGTAAAGATAGCACACATATGAGGCAGAAGATAGTATGCAAAAAGAAATTAATTTTGCATACTATCTTCTGCCGCATATATGAAATTGACCTATTGAAGGAAGTAGGTTTCTCAAACTTATTAACTTCTTCGTTCAACATTAATAATACCCAGCTGTACGTTGATATTATATATTTTCAGTCTCTCAAAATAATACGTAATATTACCGAGATAGCTAGTAACGTAGCCATTTAGACTGCATTCTTTATCTTATTTATTAAAGCGGGCCATCTTTGATATCTCCAAGCTGTGAGCTACACTATATTCTAGAGTACGAAAACTGCGTGATTGGCAAGGAAATAAAGCAAAGAGAGTTGTGATCAATTTCAAAACTTTATGCATAAATAAGTGAGGATCACGGGACAAAGAGGGAGACGCCCATTCAAGCCTTCGGTGTTTTTTTTATTTTTTTTGGCTTATTTTTGTGGCAGGTAGTATAAATTTGGACCTTAAACTGTGTTTACACTCGAAAAACGTCACAATTAAGGGTTTCAGACCTCTCCCTATTTTCTATGTCTGATAACTTAAGTATGTACATAACCTAAAAAGCATATCCTGCTCATCATTCTACAGCTCCCTAGGCTCTCCTAAACTGCACGTTACACAGGCCGAACGTGTATCTGGATTCAAATCTTTGCCTTTACAGAGGATCTGGATGTGGTATAGTGTTCTGTTTCATGCCCTTTTGGCGCTTAATTTATGCCGTATGAAAAAATTAAATGTGCAAGGTCATGAATATAAGATAAAAACTGTGACCAAAGTTCTTAAGGTATAATGCACTGTTAGTTTAAAAAAAACTTGATGATTTGCCTTTTTTCCGCGCAATGTTCCTGTGGCCTGTGGCTTTCCACTAGACTACTAGCAACTACAAATAAGGTTTCGACCACATTGACTTAAATATGTTTTCAATTATAGGATATTTTTTCTATTTTGAAATGCTCAACGTCTTTTAATTTTTCTTTGTAATTGCATTAGAGTTACCTCCATTCGGACCCTCTTCAATCCAGCATGGGGTCATTTACTTTGTCCATTCTGCAGTATAAACCCGTGGGGGTACTCCCGTATATGGGCTATATAGGTATGTGCCGCGGGATAGGGTATGGTTTTTGAGGTTCTCGATCCTTAAATAGGGTATTATTTTTGCCCATGTTGGCATAGTGTTCCGGTGTGATCCTTAGATAGGATACCTAAATTGTATCAGGCAGTCTACTATACCATGCTTAATGCTAACTTCCAGCAATCTTACCGAAACGAAATAAAGTTCACCCGTTCAAGCTATTTTTAGTTTTTGTTTTTCCCTTGAATAGTCTCATTTTTTGTTGTTTCGGTCTTAAATAGGGTATCAATTTTCGTTTGCTTCATCTTTAGATAGGGTCAGGGTTTAAGACCCTTCGCGGCACACACCTATCCAAAATTTATTGGAGTACTCCCCCGGGATTATAACGTATTTAAAACTGAAGGCTCATATAATAAACAACAAATTTTATGTCTAGCCTGCCGTTTCGATCTACCCATTTCTTCATATCGCTCATGCGTTTTCCCCACATTTCTCCTTGCTTTAGGGTAACTACGTTGGAGCTGAAGACGGACTCATTTGCCTTTCCCGGCGCCATCACAAACCTGTGAAAAGAAAACTCAGTACTATTGTTTTCTATTTCTTAGCGTTTCACTCTCTTCAGCTTAAATCGATGAATACTAAAAACGTTTAAAGACGCACATGCACAATTCTGTCGATGATAATCAAATCAGACAATCAATGACAATCCCAGCGTTGGTTTCTTTAACTTATCTCTATCTATCACATGTTGCTGGCTTTTATTACACCGCTAGGTGTTTCGTCCATTTTTGCGGAGCAGCAATGCATTTCCTTGTTTCTTACCTTATTTCTGTAGTGACGGGATGCGAGGCTGCCACTAACTGGAGGAATAAGTTTGAATCCCTGGACAATAGTCCCCTCCATTTCTGCCCTTCTCTCTCGAACGGTGCACTGGTTAGTGGCTCCTTTCCTGCGGCAGCCGTCTGATTACGGAGGACCTCAGCGAAGTTGGAAAAACTCCAACAAAAGGAATACACCTTCTCCACTTGCACTTCCATTCCTATGGAGCCATAAGTCTTCCCCAAAAAAAGAAAAGATCCATTTTTGTGTGATCTCATGCAATTACAACCAACCTCCCCCAACCCTCCCTCAGCCTCCCAGTTTGGCAAAAGAAGAATTTGTGAGCAAAGAATAGAAATGATAATTAAGTAAAAATAATACCTTGCTGTATATTGCTTGCTTGAGGCTGTTGATTTCTCCAGACTGGAGTTGAAAATGTTCC
>CATIXD010000025.1:0-14987 GCA_949710005.1 Ricordea florida
ACAAGAAATTGGATAAATCAAACGAGTTTGATTAAGTAAGTTATACCACCGTAAGGTGAATGGGAGGTGCTGACGTTTCGAGCGTTAGCCCTTCGTCGGAGCGAATGAGAGGATTGTGGGTTACGTACAATTTATATAGAGAAGTTTGGAGCCATGCTATTGGTGAACCATAGCGATGTGTGAATGGAAGTGAATAAATTAGATGAATGATTAAATGAATGAGAAACGTTCGTTGATACCGTGGGGATTAAGAGAACCGAGTTGGGAAGATAAACTTCTGTTCTAGGTTTTTACGGCTTTCCGTGTTGCCCTGATGTACGGAAAGGCCACATACTGCCATGTTGTGAGTTGAGTGGTTAGGTAGATTGAAGTGTCGCGCATACAGGTTTCGATGCATCTTTGTCATTTCGTTCGACGTCACGCAGATGTTCGCGGAAACGGTCACCTAATCTCCTTCCGGTCTCGCCGATGTATATCTTCTTGCATAAGGTGCATTTTATGCAATAGATGACATTGGCAGAAATGCATGTGAAACGGTCGGTGATTTTAAAACGATCGTTTAGGTCCTGCTATTTTGTCTGTGTTATAGATGAAAGGGCAAGTTTTGCATCTTTTGCGTGTGCAGTTGAATGTGCCAGGTGAGATTCGTCTGATTTTAGTGTACTTCTAACTAAGAAATCGCTTACGTTTTTGTTACGTTTAAATGGGATGAGTGGTGGTAGTGAGAAGATGCTGCCTGTTTCGTTGTCATTCTGAAGTAACTTGAAGTTCTTCAGAATGATGTTCTTAACAGGTAGGTTGAGTGGGTGAAAAGTGAGTGTGAACGGTATTCTCTGGTTCTCTTCCTTTTGTGACGTTTGTGGTGCTGAGTGTTGGTCAGTTGTTTGGGCGCGTTGTTGAGCTGTCTTCACAACTGAGTCAGGGTAGCCACGGTTCTTGAAGAACTGGAGCATTTCTTCTGATTTGCTGGAAAAGTCCAACTCATCACTACATAAACGTCGAAGTCTGAGGAATTGAGAATATGGAATAGAATTTTTAACATGGCTGGGGTGAGAAGACGAGTGCAACAAATAACTATGAGAGTCTGTAGGTTTGTAGTACACACTAGTTGATAGGCCGTTGTTGTGAATTGAAACGTTGATATCGAGAAAAGTTATTGAGGTTTCTGAAATTTGCCAAGTATATTTTAGTGCTGGGTGGAACGAATTGACAGAGTTAATGAAATGCTCAAGTTCTTCCCTGGTGGATGAAGTTGCGCCAACGCAGTCGTCAATGTAGCGGCGATATAGTTTAGGTTTAGGTCCGTTGTATTGGCTGAAAAATTGGTTTTCAACGTAGCCTACGAAGAGATTGGCATAGCTAGGTCCCATTTTAGTGCCCATAGCGACACCATTAATTTGTTGGTAGTAGTCGTTGGAGAATGAGAAACAGTTGAGAGTTAAAACTAGTTCGGCAAGGCGAAGTAATGTTTCTAAACTGGGCTCTTTAGTAGAGCGCTGGTTGAAATAAAATTTGAGTGCTAGAGGACCTAAACGATCGTTTAAAATCACCGACCGTTTCACATGCATTTCTGCCAATGTCATCTATTGCATAAAATGCACCTTATGCAAGAAGATATACATCGGCGAGACCGGAAGGAGATTAGGTGACCGTTTCCGCGAACATCTGCGTGACGTCGAACGAAATGACAAAGATGCATCGAAACCTGTAGCGCGACACTTCAATCTACCTAACCACTCAACTCACAACATGGCAGTATGTGGCCTTTCCGTACATCAGGGCAACACGGAAAGCCGTAAAAACCTAGAACAGAAGTTTATCTTCCAACTCGGTTCTCTTAATCCCCACGGTATCAACGAACGTTTCTCATTCATTTAATCATTCATCTAATTTATTCACTTCCATTCACACATCGCTATGGTTCCACCAATAGCATGGCTCCAAACTTCTCTATATAAATTGTACGTAACCCACAATCCTCTCATTCGCTCCGACGAAGGGCTAACGCTCGAAACGTCAGCACCTCCCATTCACCTTACGGTGGTATAACTTACTTAATCAACTCGTTTGATTTATCCAATTTCTTGTATTTCATACACTGACTGCAAGAATGGCTTTTGGATGATAGCGCTTTTCACAGTTTATCTGCTGTTATTAGAAAAGTACTAAGTTGTGTGCATAGGAAGCATTTCTATTTTTAATTTTCTTGTAATATTATTACCATTATTCTCATTTAAATTATTATTAACAATACTCCCTGGTCTAGCTTCCTGGTCTAGATTATTCACAGAGATAAAAAATACAGCATTTCGTATTTTCCAAAAAGAGTCGAAGGTTTGATTTCCGCAGCATTAACACATTAAGCCTGAAACAAGAACAGGCTGCCACAGGAGTTGATCCCATGACCTTGTGAATACCAGTGCAATGCTGTACTCTAGCTGAGCTATAATCAATCATCCACTACAGGAACAGGCTGATTGTGGGTTCATTGATGTATTCACAAATCATCTTTAATGCTACTGTGTGAGATGGATGAGGAAGACTATGAACAATTTGTATCTTAATTGACTATTTATGTCTGACAGGTCAGTCACACTCAGTACATCCAACTGAGATGGCATTTTGCACTTGTCTTAGTCCTTATGGTTCCAGATATGTTATGGTTCCCCGACATATGTGAAAGAACATGTCCTACAGGTCACTTTGTACACAATGCCTTTTAATTCCTCTTTTGCCGGCCGGTCCTTTGGCTTTTTGAAAACATTTTCCAAAGTTTGTATTGGTTTGAAAGCTGTCCCGATGTTTTCACGGCTCAATACGCGTCGGCTACGTTCCGACACTCCTTTCACATATGGAATAGACGCGTATGCCTTTGGATTCTGCTGGGGTCTTGATTGCGTGTTTGTTCTGTTCGATTCACCAACTGACTCGATGAAGCCCTCGGGATAACATTTCCTCTTAGATCGCTAATAACACGTCGTTTCTCGTTTTGTCTAAGCGCAGTTGTTGATGGAATGCATTTAGCTCGGTCCATTAGAGTCTTAACGACAGCTCTCTTGCTTTGCGCTGGGCTGTGTGAATGGAAGTCTAAATACTTGCTCGTATGTGAGGCCTTGCGGTATATGGAGTAACTGCAGAATACCCTGCCATTTTGACTGCGTTACTGAAAACGGTGGCTACGCGGTACGCGGTACGCGGAATGAAATTAGTGTAAAGTGTCAAAGTATGTCATAAGCTGGCTACGCGGTACGCGGTACGTGGAATGAAAGAAATTCAAAGTCTCAAAGTATGTTAGAAGCTGGCTACGCGGTGCGCGGTACGTGGAATGAAAGAAATTCAAAGTCTCAAAGTATGTTAGAAGCTGGCTACGCGGTACGCGGTACGTGGAATGAAAGAAATTCAAAGTCTCAAAGTATGTTAGAAGCTGGCTACGCGGTACGCGGTGCGCGGAAACGAATTAATTCAAAGTGTGTTGTAGCGTGTTGTTTTTGGCGACTCATGGCTAAAGAACGAAGTATATTACGGCATGTTTAGCGTGCTTGTATACAGGGAATTGAATATCAATGTAGTTTCTGCGTACCGCGTAGCCGGCTACGCAGAATATTGTCCGAGTGGCAGGGTATTCTGCAGTTAAGCCCGGTATATACCCACTTCGATTTTACCATCCTCATTAACGGTGTTGTTAGTGTCCAGGAAGGCTATGCTGTTCTTGCCCATAGTTGTTTAGAGACAATTTTACTTTTAGATCTGTTTTAAACATTTTTTAAAGAACGAAATTACCGAAATTTACCGGCCAACAAGAAGGCGATCGACTACTTCGAGTTGTTTTTCACCGAACGTTTATATTGCTTGATTGTCCGCGAAACTAATAGATACGCTCGACAGGAACAACAGCGTTTGGGTAAGACCTTCATTGGAGAGAGCTGACGACCGACGAGTTTCGCATGTGGCTTGGCTTATATTTTGCAATGGGACTCACGCAAAAACCGTCGATCTTTGCTTACAGGGAGAGAAATAAAATAACATCGACTCCTGCCTTTGGAAAAACCATGGCTAGGCAACGGTTTGGAAGCATTTTACACTGTTTACATTTTGTTGACAATAACTCTGCCCCGCCACACGAGGAGGACCGTGACCAAAAAAAAACAGTGATATAAAATAATCATTAGTAGTTTCTAAACAGTATAAGACTTGTTTCTTGTTCTTTTCTGCTCAATTTGCAGAGCAAAAGTGCTGTTTTTGATATTTGTAAGATATTTTATTATTGCGCAATACTTTTGAAATCTTTGCTACAGTTGTGGATGGAAATACTGAGTGGTCTTAGTCAAAGAACATGATTTCTGTGAAAACACTTTCAAAATGTAATCTCTGAACAATGTTTTAGATATAAATATGTTGTGTTTTGAGCACTTTTAAAGAATCTGTAGAGCTTTTTCCTGAGCTGGTGACATTTTCGATCAAAAATATAATTGTTTAATTTGATTCACAGGTGTCAGTCTCCATGGCAACATACAGATAGTGCAAATGACCTTTCTTTGGAAAGCTCAACTTTCCAGGATCACAAAAACATCAATTTAGGACTACTTTGAAGTAAACAAAGATCATAAATGCTTGCTTGTTTGTATCCATGACAGTCTTAATCTAATTTTCCTCAAATAATTCGGTAGGGAAAGGGTTAATTTCCTCTAAGTATCATTTGATTCAGTTTTGAATACAAGCAACTATTATTTAGTAAAACGTGCTTAACACTAAGTGTCGCATTAGCAAGAGAATTTGTAGTTTCCCGTTAATCTTACCGCTAAGTCCACCGCTAGGAAATAGAGTCACGTTTACATCACATACAGTCGACGACACCCTAAGCAGAAGCTCGTAGTGCAATGTAATAAAAGGGGCTTGCATCTGTTGTGAGAAAGTAGTAGTTTCTCGATACCGTGCTACGATCACTGGATCCATCACTATTCTACCCGGCTATTGTTTGGTGCGAGACGTCGACCAACGTGAATTTTAAAGTTTCTTGTTATTTAGATAGTGGATTTATATACTCACTCGTAGATGCTATCGAATAAGTATCTCTCCAACAAATTGTAGGAACAATGACGCGAAGTTGATGATTATTTTGTCATGCTCATGGACCAGAAATTCGTACAATCTATGAAAGTTCCTTTTGTATTACAAGTATCTAGTTAGTTCATAGGAGATATACTGGCACCGTTGCTTTGTCACAGCCTTCTCTTATTCTCGAATGTTTTCTAGATTTCAATCTAAGGAATCATCTAAGGCAACAATTAGTGTCTCTACAAGTGTTATTATCACGTCTTAGTGTTATATGATTTCTATGTTGTTAAATTGCTTAGTCTAGGTAGCAATGTACTTTAATGTCACATTTCAGTTCGAACCCACCGCTGCTACCACTACCTTTATTATTGTCGCTTCTAGCAGGGGCACCCAAGGAGAATATAGTTCAAAACCACTTAAACATAGCATTGTTAAAGTGTTTTAGTATTTAAAAGGTAGATATAAGCATATTTTTATCCCCTAAAATTTTTTAATCTGTTCGGATTTCCTAGCTGAAGGTCTTGTGATCCGAAAATTATAGCGATCAAAACTTACCTTTTCGAAAATTTCAGCCAGAAAAAAGGCTCCCGAAAATTCTAGGTGACCTTTTTACGTTAAAAATCCGTTAACAATGGGCAATAATACCATTTTTTAGATGTACGAAAATCCTAGGAGAGGCAAACAAGCAAGAAATTTTTTTAACAAATGTTTCCGAAAATTCTAGATCTCAATCATCTTCCGAACAGATATTTTCCGAAAATTGACGTTGGGTGCTCCTGTTCTAGGGTAGCCGGTCGTTTCGCCTACAAGTCGATTCGCCTACACGTTCTGAGACGTTTCGCCTACATTGAAGCTTACTTTTAAAATAGAACAGAAGAACAAAAGTTTACTTTAACTCAATGGTATGTGTGTGTTATCGGATTAATTTTCTCCGAAGCGGACAAGAAAACAGCGCGCAGACAATGGCTCGGGTAAGGTATAAAGTGTGACTTTTTTTTCCGTATTGTTATTAGTCTTCTATTGTTTATACTTGTGACTATCTTGACAATAAGAGCTAATCTACAAATTGTAAAAGACAGTTTATAATTTAGATAATTTATTAGCGGCTTGGGTAAGGTATTAAAGTGTGACCTTTTTCCGTATTGTTATTAGCCTTCTATTGATCCGTTATTAAATGTGTTTTTAAAATTCAAGTGGAGTTCGAATTGTCTATTGCCTGGTACCTCGCTACCCTGTAATTGTTTAAGATTGGAGTATCACACAACCTCTAGAGTCTTATCAATTACACTGGTAACACAAGTTGACTGCACGAGATGAGTTGAGCACACTGAGCACAAGTTTTCCTACCTTTGATGCATTTACCTAATAATTATTGTTTGTACTACTAAAAAGAGCTTAACATGGTACAATTAGTTTTTGTACATAACCTTTCACATTTCCAGAACCCTTACAAATCCCAGACATGCCCTAATTAGGAGCTTACGTTTAAGGACAGTTTGCTCAAAGGATTCTTCTGGATCCATGGCATATGGTATGTCAAAGGCCTTCTTGCCTACAGTGGTCTGATATGGTAGTGCTTTCTCTTTGGTGTCTTCTGTATATGAAACAGGATAGAAAGCAACAACAAATTGAAGCAAGACAGTGTCCACAAATCTGATGTTTACAAATACAATTTGATAATATAATATAGCACTATGAACAGATACATTATTATTTCCATAACCCTTTTGCCTGCATTTAGAATATTCTAGTCCAGATATTTCATACACTGACTGCAAGAATGGCTTTTGGGTGATAGCGCTTTTCACAGTTTATCTGCTGTTGTTAGAAAAGTATTAAATTTGTTTGCATAGGAAGCATTTCTATTTTTAATTTTTTTTGTAATATTATTACCATTATTCTCATTTAAATTATTATTAACAATACTCCCTGGTCTAGCCTCCTGGTCTAGATTATTCAAAGAGATAAAAATACAGCATTTCGTATTTTCCAAAAAGAGTTGAAGGTTTGATTTCCGCAGCATTAACACATCAAGCCTAATACAAAAACAGGTTGCCACAGGGGTTGATCCCATGACCTTGTGAATACCAGTGCAATGCTGTACCCTAGCTGAACTATAATCAATCATCCACTACAGGAACAGGCCGATTGTGGGTCCATTGATGTATTAACTGTGTGTCATGGATGAGCACGACTATGAAGAATCTGTATCTCAATTGACTATGTCCGACAGTTCAGTCACACTCAGTACATCCAACTGAGATGGCATTTTGCACTTGTCTTAGTCCTCATGGTTCCAAATATGTTGAAAAATTTATAACAAAATTGAATTTCTTCAGGTTTACAAAGTATTTTTCCTGGACTGCGGTATTTGGTAACACAAGTTGGCAAGAGATGGGTTGAGACCATTGTGCACAAGTTTTCCTACCTTTGATGCATTTACCCAATTATTATTGTTTTATCAATAACCAGAATTTTCCAGTAACCAGAAATGTTCCTGCATGGCTAACAATGACAATGATCAAAGCAAAGATAAACAGAAGGAGATATCATAGTTGAATGGTTAGAGCACAGTCAGAAGTGACTTCATTCGTAATTGCTACCAAACGTACAATTCGAAATCTGACCACTTTTGTTTATTAAGTTGAGATTACATTTCATTATCATTTCTTTACCTTTTTCTGTTTATAACATTTAAAAACCAATAAGAAATCAGCATCCACTTTCTGCACGTCATTGCATACCAAAGAATACAGGAGATGAAAATAATTGTAAGCTAAGAATTACAATACCAATGATGCATTGTTTTGATATTTATGCCGAGCTACATGTATAATAAACAATCCACTATGGAAGCAGGCTGATTGTGGATCCATTGATGTGTCAACAAATTCTCCTTAATGCTGTTTGAAATTGATGAAGACTGTATAGAATTGCATCTTAGTTGACTACAGCTGTACTTATGTCTGACTGGCCAGCATTGGTTGTACTACTCATACACTGAGCAAGGTTAAGTTATTGTTTATACACAGTACTGCCAATTAAAGGGCTTAACCCTTTCACTACCAAGGGGTCTCCATCTGACCAGTAAAATCGTCTGGCGTTAGACAGAGTAAAATCTATAAAGTCACTCTTGGGTGAAAGGGTTAAAATTGTACCATTAGTTTCTGTGTGTCCCCCTTCTCAATTCCATAAGCAGTTGAAATCACAGAAAAGCCTTACAAACCAAAAAAAATTAATGACCCCTTTTAAATCCATCTTTTCAGTATAGACTACAACACCACTTTATGGAACGTACTGTACAGTGGAATTGCAAACTCACCTGATAACTTCCACCGGAGGTATTGCCTGCACTTCCAATACTCCTTTTCATCAATTGTTGTTCCAAGCTTGAACTCAGAGATATTGAGCTTCTTCGAAATTTTCTCTGTTATAAGAAACTTCTCAGCCATTTGATTGAGGTGACCAGATTTGTAGGCAAGCCAGAGGTGTTCCAGTATTTCTATAGTGCGGCACTGAACTTTTACTTTTAAACTTTCTACCTTAACCTCTTTTACTATGGGAACCTCTTTTACTATGGGAAGCTGAGTTTTTCCAAGAAACTCTAGATATGACTGAATGCCTTCAACTGTAGACATGTCACATCTTTTTAAAAACTCCATGGCAATTGTGTTCATAGTCTGCCGCCACCTTCTTTCCCAAGGCTTGTCCTCGTAATGACTAATTGTCAAACAATCTGAAGAAAAAAAAAATTAATTAGGTAAATGATTTTAATTTGGGCCCTCACTAACCAATGAAGCTTGTTCCAGGAAAATGCAAATAAATAAAAGCTTTATTGCCATCAATGCTTTGCAAAAAAAAAAAAAACAAACTAAAGCAGGGTGGATATTCCATTCTTGAAATGAAGAAATAACAGTTTGTTATTACCGGCACCTAAGGTGATATAGATCTACAGTACCGCCCAGAAGTATTGAAGCACTCACTCATGCGTAGGTCAGAAGGGAATTTTTTTACTTACATGCAAGTAAAGCGCAAGAAAAGCGTGAGTGAATTTTGCGGCGTGTAAAACGACGCACACATGACACACAATTAACTTTTGCTTTGTTATTCAGACCGGAAATGGTATTTTCAACAGGGAATTGAAAGCAATGAATCAAAGCCAAGCGCGAGTGAAGCGCAAGTGACTCTTTTTACCGTTATTTCATTGATGTCGTTCTTTTTGTTTCTTGAAATCTAAAAACACCCCATGTTCTGTATAATACATTGTATTGCAACACCCAAAAGCCTTGAAATTGCTGCATTTCTTGGTTTTCTGAAGCGAGGTGTTCTTCACAAACAACAGAGTGACAGCAAATTTGCATACCATAAAATTGAGCACATCACCTACTAGAGTCTTGTCGGCATCAAATAAACAAACTTTTTCGCAAATCTCCTAAGTTAAAGTTAACAACAGACCTTATTTTTAGTTTCTATTTGGGACACAATTTGTCATGTTTCACAAGAAAGTGACCGAACAAGGGAAAAAGTTGTTTGGAGATGGGTAGAATTTTGCAACAATAACAACCAGTGAACTCAGCATCTGTCTGAGAAAGTTTAACATTGGTACAGTCCTCAGTCGAAGCTTTTATTTTGAGTAAGATTTGTTGGGTTTGATAGAGTTTAATGACTGAATATAATTGTGGCAGTGCACAACCATTGTAGCATGTGCGAAATAATGTAAACAAACGTTGTAAATTTCGACAGAAAGCTTTGTCGTACATGTACCACTAAGTTTCGATTTCCATTGAATCTTTTGTATGAGTGTGAAGATATAGGCTCTCTTTATTAAGTGCTCTCAAAAAACTTTAGTCATTAAAAGCCTCAAAACTTCAACAAGAAATGGGTCGCTTAGGAAATCCGCTCGTTTGAATTGATATGACCTTTCACAAGTTTTAATTGTCATACCGGTAGGTTTCGATATTAGTTTAAAGTTCCATCATGCTAGAAAAGATATACACTTTTCATGTCACACTTTTCTCCCTAGTGGCATGTTATTGACTCCTCTTGACAAATCACTTATGCTGCTTGAGATGAGGAACAGTTTGAACGCACATTTTGGTACCAGCACCAACATGGTTCCAGCCAACAATCTTTCTGCTTCGAGTCAATTCGTCACACCAGCCTCTGTTCATTCCATTTCCAAAGCCGTATCACAACCAACTCCTCTTGGTCACCTTCCTCATCCAGGACTAATTTTTCTGTTGAAATTCATGACCTCTATTGTTCACGCCATACGGCCTTTCATGGCTCAAGAGTCATCACCCTCCTCAATTCCAAACGCAGCCTTGCATGCTTCAAAGAGTAACTCCAGCCAGGCCAAGTCATGCTCATCCTCTTCTTCTGAAGGTACGCTCCCCTCCACCGTTTTTAATCGTGTCTCAGGCACCAGCCTGGGCCAAACCACGTCTTTCCCGCCATGCACATCCACCATTATGGCCTTTCAGCAACCCTTTATCATCGGCCCAGGTTTCTTCCCAGTCCCTTATAAGCTTGCCTCACAAATCATTGCTGGCAAATTTGTAGATCTAGCCGAGGTACTTTCTGACAATGGACCTCAACCATTAAGCAGCCCAAGCGCAGAATTGACCACATCACTACCTGGTACAAAGCCTTGTCTATGTACTTTTTTCTATTTACCTTTGCTCAAGGGACTGCTCTTTAAAGTTTGATTGCTCTTTACATTCTCTGTTATCCTTGTATTCGACTTATGGTCATGGTGTTAAACTTTTCTTGCGTTTACAGCGGTTACAGAGGTTACCAAGCCAAGAGCCAAGATGGATGTTTAATTTTGAGCTTCCGCTTCGTACCTCAATGAGTCGTTTTTCTACTGTCCTTTTGTTAATAATTTTTACTGAAATCATGCCAAAAGAGTCAGTTACTTCACTAAAGCAACAAAATCAAGATTTAAAGGATAAGGTCGACGCCCTTTCAAAGGAAATAACGCAGTTGAAAGAGAAGGTTCGGGTCGACTCGGCCATCACCTTTGGTGCTGAAGCAGCCGCTACGTCTGGTAATAGCAATAATAATGCTTCGAATGATGAAACGTCTCTCTCGTAGTCTACAATATCTGAGCGACGAATATGACGACCTGTCAGCGTCTAATTCTGGTGTCGTTGATCAACTCAAGGGATTAAGCCGTCATCTTAATAAGCTTATAGCGCTGAAGTTGCACGTGTTGGCAACGCCATTGACGAGGTTGAGGAATATAGCTACCAATTTAATGTAAAAATAATGGGCCTGCCAGAGAAAAGCAGTGAAACCGCAACTGAAACAAGCGCCCTGTGCGTAAAATTATTCCAGGAGATGGGGGCAGAAGTGTTTCTGTCGGACATTGACATTGCTCATCCGTCCCCTTGAGGCAGCAAAATAGCGCCCCGAAACCGATCATTTGTAAATTTGTTAGATGCCTTGCAAAAGCAAGTGTCATGGAAACTCGACAAAGTGCCTCTCAAGTCAACCCATCAAATATCGGTCTGTCTGCTGATAGTGTTCTTGAGAGAGTCAGAATCTTCGATCACCTCACCCCCAAAAAACAACATCTGTTGTTTGAAGCGAAGAGATTTAAAGAACAGAACCAATACAGCTTCTGCTGGGCCAAGAATTCCACGATTTATTTACGCAAGAGTGTGGGTTCCCGACCTATAAAGATAATGGACATTGGTAGTCTACAGCGACTTGTCCCGGACACCTGACACTATCAGTTCGATTCAGGAGTGCTAACGATCAAAACTCTCGCGATACTCTATCTTTACTCCGTGAGCTCCCATATTTTGGATTAAATGTTAACTTAGCCCATGGTCAATTCAATAATTGTTTACCTTCCCATTTGCCGGCTAAAAAATACCTGGAAAAACTTTCTAGCATTTATGACCTTAATCTTTTCAAGCTAAACGCACTTGAAGACACCAATCCGGGTGATAGTCCCTATAATCATCGTATTCATAGTCGATACTATTCCCCATATAGCTTTTACAAATTTAAAAGTGAACTTCCCAGTCGTGTCAGGAATTCGAGTTTCTCTCTTTTAAATAATAATATCAGGAGTCTTAAGCGAAATCTTGAAAACTCTCAAGTTCATCTATTGGACGAGTTAAATTTCGAATTTAGCATTATAGGAGTCTCAGAAACTAAAATAATCAGTGGTAAAGAAATGGATTTTAATCCAAGCATACCTGGATATGTTTTTGAATATAAGCCGACACCTCTAGCTTCTGGAGGTGTTGGCTTGTATATTAATGATTCCTTGAAATATACTGTCATTGAAAAAGTTTCTGATGAAGCCTTCCAGTCACTTTGGATCGAAATTCAACTTCCACGGAAAAGTAACATCATTTGTGGTATCATATATAGACAACATAATTCTCCCAAACGTTTCCAAGAATATTCTGATGATAAACTCGAAAGACTAATTACCTCAGACAAATCAATATATATTATGGGGATAGTTTCTAAAGAAACTGGTGCCGCGTCGGTGGGAAATTGAAACACAAGAAATTGGATAAATCAAACGAGTTGATTAAGTAAGTTATACCACCGTAAGGTGAATGGGAGGTGCTGACGTTTCGAGCGTTAGCCCTTCGTCGGAGCGAATGAGAGGATTGCGGGTTACGTACAATTTATATAGAGAAGTTTGGAGCCATGCTATTGGTGGAACCATAGCAATGTGTGAATGGAAGTGAATAAATTAGATGAATGATTAAATGAATGAGAAACGTTCGTTGATACCGTGGGGATTGAGAGAACCGAGTTGGAAGATAAACTTCTGTTCTAGGTTTTTACGGCTTTCCGTGTTGCCCTGATGCACGGAAAGGCCACATACTGCCATGTTGTGAGTTGAGTGGTTAGGTAGATTAAAGTGTCGCGCTACAGGTTTCGATGCATCTTTGTCATTTCGTTCGACGTCACGCAGATGTTCGCGGAAACGGTCACCTAATCTCCTTCCGGTCTCGCCGATGTATATCTTCTTGCATAAGGTGCATTTTATGCAATAGATAACATTGGCAGAAATGCATGTGAAGCGGTCGGTGATTTTAAGCGATCGTTTAGGTCCTGCTATTTTGTCTGTGTTATAGATGAAAGGGCAAGTTTTGCATCTTTTGCGTGTGCAGTTGAATGTGCCAGGTGATTCGTCTGATTTTAGTGTACTTCTAACTAAAAAATCGCTTACGCTTTTGTTACGTTTAAATGAGATGAGTGGTGGTAGTGAGAAGATGCTGCCTGTTTCGTTGTCATTCTGAAGTAACTTGAAGTTCTTCAGAATGATGTTCTTAACAGGTAGGTTGAGTGGGTGAAAAGTGAGTGTGAACGGTATTCTCTGGTTCTCTTCCTTTTGTGACGTTTGTGGTGCTGAGTGTTGGTCAGTTGTTTGGGCGCGTTGCTGAGCTGTCTTCACAACTGAGTCAAGGTAGCCACGGTTCTTGAAGAACTGGAGCATTTCTTCTGATTTGCTGGAAAAGTCCAACTCATCACTACATAAACGTCGAAGTCTGAGGAATTGAGAATATGGAATAGAATTTTCAACATGGCTGGGGTGAGAAGACGAGTGCAACAAATAACTATGAGAGTCTGTAGGTTTGTAGTACACACTAGTTGATAGGCCGTTGTTGTGAATTGAAACGTTGATATCGAGAAAAGCTATTGAGTTTTCTGAAATTTGCCAAGTATATTTTAATGCTGGGTGGAACGAATTGACAGAGTTAATGAAATGCTCAAGTTCTTCCCTGGTGGATGAAGTTGCGCCAACGCAGTCGTCAATGTAGCGGTGATATAGTTTAGGTTTAGGTCCGTTGTATCGGCTGAAAAATTGGTTTTCAATGTAGCCTACGAAGAGATTGGCATAGCTAGGTCCCATTTTAGTGCCCATAGCGACACCATTAATTTGTTGGTAGTAGTTGTTGGAGAATGAGAAACAGTTGAGAGTTAAAACTAGTTCGGCAAGGCGAAGTAATGTTTCTGAACTGGGCTCTTTAGTAGAGCGCTGGTTGAGATAAAATTTGAGTGCTAGAAGTCCTTCGTTGTTCGGTATGACAGTGTATAGAGAAGTGATGTCCATGGTGAAAATAAACTTGTTTTCGCCGGAGAAGTTGAAGTCGCGGAAGATTTTTAGTGCGTGGTTGGTGTCTTTAATGTAGGATGGTAAAGATTTGACAATGGGTACCATGATTTTGTCTAAATAGCTGGAGATAAGTTCAGTTGGGCAACTGCATGCAGAAACAATGGGTCGGCCGGGATTGTTCGGTTTGTGAATTTTAGGTTTAAAGTAGATTCTTGAAGTTCTAGGAGTTGTGATAATCAGATTCTTAGCCGTGACGGGTAATTCTTGTTTTGAAATGAGATCTTGAATAGTTTCCTTGACGAGTTTTTGGTTGGTTAAGGTGAGGTCTTTGTCTACTTTAGCATAAAAAGATTTGTCGGAAAGTTGCCGAAAAGCTTCTTGTTGGTAAAGGTCGGACCGCCAAACGACTACCGCACCGCCTTTGTCGGCAGGTTTAATTACAACATCTTTCCGCTTGCTAAGATTTTTAAGGGCCGCCCATTCTTCAGTGGAAAGGTTGGAACATTTAGTGTTACGATTGAATTTTAGTTTTTGAGCATCATAATGGCATTTTTGGACGAGGAAGTCTACAGAAGTGAACTGGCCCTCTGGGGGAGTCCATTTAGATTTTCGAACGTTAATTGTTTCAAAGATGTCTTTTTCTGAGGTGTGAGAATTGTCCTCTTTGTTATGGAAAAAAGCTTTAAGTTGGACGCGGCGAAGGAATTTTTCGACATCTTGTTTGATTGCGAACTCATCGGTTCATTTAGTTATGGGAACAAATTTTAAACCTTTGCTGAGAACAGACTTTTCGGGATTGGAAAGTGGTAAATCTGCTGGAATGGTAATTCCTCAGACT
>CATIXD010000026.1:0-13527 GCA_949710005.1 Ricordea florida
GGGGATCACAAATATGTGAGCATAAAAAACAAAGGAATCAATGTAGAGATTGTAATGGATCGCAAATATGTATACACAAAAAACAGAAGGCGCGTTGCAAAGAATGTGGTGGCAAAGGAATATGCATTCATGGAAAACAAAGAAATTTTTGTAAGTTATGCGGAGGATCGCAAATTTGCGAACACAATAGACAGAAGGCATTTTGTAAAGAATGTTATGAAAAAAATTATGTTATATAATCACTCTTTTTTGGATTATATAACAAAAATTTATCTAAATCTTAAACTGAAAGTTACGGGGGAACCCTTCAGATCAAGTTTTTCCCATTCATTGTCTAAGATAGTTAAATCAAAGTGGTTTATGGGGCTCTCATATTTTTGAATCGGAATTGTTGGATAATCCTTTGAGGGTATGTTCGCGAGTAGGTGTGATGGTTTGAGTTTCACAGGTTCTCCATATTTTGTTTTATTCATATATGAAGACTTATTATCCACTATACTACACACAAGTCTCAGCGGCTCCTTAAACTGTATATTTATGGGGTATAATTTACCAGGATCTAAAACTATAGGAACTCCTAAACCAATCGCCAACCCCCTCGTAAGTTTAACTTTGGTGCTCTTATTTGAATAAAGATAGTCAACAGTATCAGTCTCAATTATTGTTATTTTTTCCACTTCAGGATCATTAATAAAGATCGATTGAAGACCACGAAGAGAATATGTACCGGGTTGAATTATGAAACCCTTATTTTTTTCATCTAATATTGTCTGTCGGTCCTTGAAATTAATCAATCTTTTGGTCTTTAAATTGCAATCCAGTAGTTGCATCTCTCGAAGATTTTTCAGCGGCGGATCTAAATAAATCCTACTTTCTGACTCATACATAGTAATACTCAACATTTTGTTTTGATTACACCATGTTCATCTTTAGATTTATATAATCAAAACATTAACGAAACAAAAACCAGGATAATAATGCCCCGCCAATCGCAAAAACAATAAGATTATTTTGATGAGGAGATGTTTCTATATTACTAACTTGTTCTTCCCCATCTCCAGTTTCCTCCTTTTCATTTACTTTAGGCGCTATTGGTTGCGGTTTGGTATTTAATGAAACCTTTGTTGTTCCCAGACTACTCGGGATTCCAACAGCCTTTGTTTCTGCATTTACAGAATTATTTTTTCCGAATTTCATATCACCAGTCGCTTTCATAAGTTTGTTATTATATCCAACCACGCTTTCAGTATTGATTATCATATTACTTGGCATCAACCAAACACCAGGAGCAACAGCCAAATCAAGCCGCAATTTCGCTTCTTGTACAGATAATTGATATCTTTGGATAGAGCTAGAAATATCATTCACTTTGACAGAACTTTCAAATAAATATAAGAATTCTTGTTGTGTCTCGATTGCTCCTCCGCCACTTCCATAAATGGGGTTTCTTGTGTTAACTTGCGCTCCCAATATGCAGTAAACAAAAGCCTCAGCGGATCGATTTAATCTTCCAAGCCCCGCTTTGGTGAGCCCATGTCCTTCCGCAGGAATAAACCAAGCATATTTGAAATCACTAAATAGATCATTTCTGATAAACGAGATTTTATTTCCATCTCCGTCCTTATAACCCTCATCAGAAAATTTATTTTGCCCCGGCCAAGTATTTGCATCATGATCATAATTTCTTACAATATATAAATTTTCATTTCCTCCCGAGCTGTAATAAATAAATATATCACCCAAACCATGATTTCTTCCGCCTTTCCACCTAAAGTCAGAATTATTACTTACCTCAAACTCTTTACACAATCGATTATATGCGACTTTATCATATTGATTATTTTTTATTGAAAAAGTTTGTTCGTTGGGGAAATGCACATCCATTTCATATAATATTCTTCTTATTGTAAAGTATATGTGAAACTTTATAAAACTGCTAATTACTTTGGGATAATTTAGGCTTTCAAAAAGACTTATCCCACAACCAGATGTTGCGCACCAAACCGCAAAGTTAAGTTGCTGGGGCCAATAACTAATATCAGGTTTACTCAACCATCTTTTGCATTCCTTTGCAGAATTAAATGTTACAACTTGTGATTTAAATATGTTTCTCATATTTGCAGTGAATTTCTTTTTATCTGAAACATAAATATCTAAAGATGTTAACATTTTTGTCGGATCGTTTGTAAATTCATCGAATCTAACGCCAGGTATTGGATATGTTTCTCTCATAAATGTTAAACTTTTGGGAAATGAACTTACTTTTACTTTATTTTCAACTCCCAAATCTTTCCATAATAATGTTTTCAAATTATTTGAGAGATTTACAGTCCAAGTTTCCCCAGAAGGATCATCATCGGACATAATTGTTGTTTCATTAACTTTCCATTTAATATATCCACCAAATGGGTCATTCACAAATGAAAATTTATTTAGGTTCGCGTTTGGATATCGAGTTCTGAAATCATCAAATAACATCTTATTCTTTGTGTTTCAAATAATGTGATCTTTAGATCTTTTAAGAATAAGATGTAAAACAATTGCAACCAACTTCGGTTTTCTCATATACAAGTTTTAATGTCCTTTCCCTCCGGTAAGTTCTTTCAATAGATCTTCGCGAACTTCCCTCCTTATCATACTTATGTCTAAGTTTTTTTCTGTATCTTTTCTAAATTTTTGTCGAACTTCTTGTTTTAGTTTTTGAAACTTTTCCAACTCTGCCAAAATTATGGAAAATTCTTGATCGGATATAACATTATCTTTCAGAGCTTTTGAAACTAAATCGTTAATAGTGTTTAATTTTGATTTTGCAATTGCGGCGGTTTGTTCGTGTTTACTAACTTTTCCAGAAAGTTTTTTTGCTGCATAACCGAATCCAATCGATAATCCGCCAAAAACACCTCCAACCACACCCAAAGGTGCACCGACAATAGCACCAAAACCTGTGAGAGAAGTTCCTAAACCGCTTGCCGAAAGAATAACTGAAATCAAACCACCTGAAATACTAATTTTTGTACATATTCCTCTCGCCCTATTATATTTTTTCCTTACTTCTTCGTAATGTTTAATTTCTTTCTCTAGATTTTGCAATACTTCGCTTGATTTTTGTAGCCTGAAATTAGTAGGATCTGTATTATTTGGTAATACAGGGTAAATTCCATTGTATTGATCCATATTGTATTTTACTGATCACCGCGATATCTTTAGATCGGCAAAGCCGCCCAGCTGCGCTGAAATTTGTTACTTACTCTTCTTTTTTATACTTTCCACAAAATATAGAACTACGGCCATTATCAAAAACCAAGCATTTTTACCTAAAAATCCAATAACCTCACCCGCCGTTTTGAAAAGAAAGCTAACTATTGCGCCAACCATTCCTGGTAATATTTCACCTAGTTTTTTACCTATAGTTTTCAAACCATTTCCAACTCCTTTCCCCAAAGCAGATAAACCCTTTGAAAGATTAGAAACTATAACCCCAATGATTACTCCTACCGCACTTAGAACAGCAAAAACTGTAAAACCATACTTTTTGAATATATACTTTAGTCGATCTCGTAATGGCATTCTTTCGAGTATTTGCTCGGACTCTCGTTCCCGTCTTGCTATTTCATTTTGCCCCTCTTCATTTTCTCTTTGTAAAGTCTCTATTCGTGTTATATTCTCCGGCGTCCTATTCTCTGGCGGTGTTTCCTCAAGAAGTTCTATTTCTGCCGTATTTTGATTTTCTGATTCTCTTATATTTTCATTTACGATGGCATTTTCTCTTAAAATTTCTTCTGTTCTAGGTCCCAAAAGATTTTTTAATTGACCATCAGGAAGTTTAGCTTTAGTTTTTAAATTTCTAAATTCGCCGTCCATAAGAACATATCTAGCCGCATTACTTCTTTTTAAACGAATGACTGGTAATTTTATTCCCCCACCTATATCTTTTAGTTTTGAAACAAATTCCTTAAATTTTGCTTTTGGATAAAACATTTTTATACGGTCTTCAATTTCTTCTCTTTCTTTTTCTTCTAAAAGAGGTTGATTTTCATTAACCCCGCTAAATGAAGTTTCTTCTTTATCTCCTTCATAAGCAGGATTTGAAAAATAACTAGTAGATGTGGTTGCTTTTGGGTTTCTATAATTTTCTTCATCATCTCTGGTTGTAGATGTTACTCGAACAGGTTTTTTTGATGGTTTTCTACCAAGTAGTTGACTATCTTCATCATAATCATCAGGATCTTCTTCTTCCCCCAATCCAAAGGGTTCATCGTCAGGTACTTCTGGTAATGTTGCCATGATTTTTTACTCATCAGTATGAAATCTTTAAACAATCAAAATAATTTATAATATTTTACTGACCGCGTAACCTAAACCTAACATTCCAGCCCCTACATATACCATTTCCCCCGTCTTTTGATCATCGCTTGGTTTGTAATAATCAGAGAATTTTGGTTCATTCATTTGAGCGTACAATTCAAAAGCCTGATTTGTAGCAGAAATATTTTTTGATGCTTGATATTTTTCATCTTTTCTCTTCATTCTCCAATCAAGCATTTTTTGTCTTTTTTCCTGATATGCTGCGTAATCTCTTTGATATTTTTCCATTGCTTTATCGTGTCGTATTTTTTCTGTATCAACTCTATGTCCAGATAAATATTTTGCAAGATAATTTCCTCCGGTAAATGCTGTTGCATTCAATATAGCCCCGCCAATCATCATCGCTATTGCCGCCATTTTATTTTGGTAAAATCTTTTGATCCTCTAAATATGTTTTTAGATACATACTTCCGGATAATACCGCAACCCATTTTGCGTAATTTATAATACTCGAGGATGGATCACTCAAAAATGATTCTTTCATCATCTTTTTGGCTACATACCCAACCCCCGCCCCTAATCCGATTAGTACTGCTGAATCAGTTACAGTTTTCACAAGTTTGTTTTCTGTTGACATAATTTTTACTGTATCATTGAGAAACTTTTAAATGACTTTTGTGATTATTCCATTCCCAAAGATTTTGGTTGTGGTAATTGGGGAACTTGTGATAAATCAGCTATCCTATTGGAATACCGGGTGAAGCCCTCCCCGGTGGAGCCGGATTCAACTCTAGCTTTTTCCTTATATCTCATAAAAAGATCAAATGCTGTAAACCCCAATCCAATAACGGATAAAACAGTAGTAAAAGATAACTCTGGAAACCACGATTTAGATTCATTATTTTGCCCCTCTTCCTGTTCCATTTTTTCTTCACGCTTCATCTCCCTAGCTAATGCATCTTTTGCTTTTTTATTATATTCTGCTAATTTCTTTCCCGCCGCAACCTTTTTAGGATCTTTCTCCCTCTTTTTAGTATCTCTATTTTCAGGTTTGAGGTCTGCGGTAATTTGCTCCGCAAAGCGGGGAGGGGCTTCGCCTCGATCAACTTGTTCATTTTGTTCAGACATTATTTTACATATCATTAAGAACTCTTTAGACCGCTTAGGAATGATATGTAAATAAAATAATAGTATGCTCAGTAAACAGTATCAACCCCTTCAGCATATTGCTTAGTATTATGCTCCAGCTCTGCTGGGGAGGTGCTTGCGCGCCGATCAGTTGTGCTATCATTAACTGGTTCTTCTCTTAGAAATTGCTGATTTTTGTTGAATTTAACATGTTTAGCAACCTGAAATATGCCGCTAGCAAGTGCTGCCAATCTTCCTGATTTCAATGCCAAGAACCCAACAATGTTTGATAGTTCGCGATTAACCAAATCGTCATTTTTCAGATCATTGCAAAGAGCTTCTATATCATCCACAGGAACTAAATAAGAAATAATTTTTGAAACTAATTGAAGGGATGAATCTATCAATCCTCCGTTAATTTTCTTTCCCATTACCGCTTGATACCGATTAAAATATTTTTCTACATCTTTTTCCGATAATTTTTTTACATCACCCAGACCCATATCAACCCCCATATATTCCTTTGTTGACCCAAGCACTGCGAGAATCGCAAGAGATTCTTGTTTTATTTCAAGATCCTCATTTTTTCCTGACGGTCGGTCTACCTCTTCTGTTCCTCCCTTTGGTTGGTCAATGTAATCTTCAATATTAGACATCTTTGTTAAATCACTTCAGGTATCTCTAAATAGCAATTAAATGGATATCGTAAAGATAAACACAGCCTAGAATATTTTTTCGTTTTCAAGAGTTTTACAAACTTTTTACCCAATTCGTAATCCAAATCACCACCATAATCTTCGAAAAACATTTTCATACCTTTCTGAGATGGATTATGGAAAGTAACAACGCAAGCTACATTTTCACGGAATGGTTTTGCTATAGATGTTAATTGCTGGGTTAGAACCCAAACTGATAATCCATGATGCCTTCCGGAGAACGCTAAATCAATAAATTTATTGGATCTTTTCTTTAGATCATTGGATACGGCGCAATCATCTAGAATTATTAGCGTATTGGTTCCGGAGAATAAAGTTTGGCAATCTGATAATAATTCATTAATCTCCTCAACGTTACTTGCATCTGGAGATAATACATAGAAATGTTTATCCCCCAAGGCAAAATTATGATAAGTTTTATTTTTAGAATAAGTCGGGCAAATTAACACAATATATTCAAAAACTTTCCGGAATGGACCACGGAGCTGTTCAATTAAGTACTTTGTTTTTCCACAATTTGTGGGTCCTGTTATAATACAATGGAATGGTATTTTATCTCGTAAATCTTCCATGATTTTTGTATCATAACATTATGTTTTTAGATTCTCAGGTTCTTCCCTTCGGTCAGGTTCTTCCCTTCGGTCAGTACTTAATTGCTCTCAAACCTGAATTCATAATCTCCATCATTGCATCCGCTACGACGAACATATGACAAGTTACGGTTCCAGATCCGCTCTGTTTTCGTTTAATTTCTATTTTTACACCATCGTGCGTATTATTTAGAGCAAGTCCGCCGCCATGAATTTTATTATCTGGGTGAGTTCTAGTATCAACCCAAAGAGCAAACTTATCCGCGTAAAATTCTTTTTCTTTCAATGAAATTTGTAAACCATCATCTCGTTGGAATCTTTTTTTCACGGATTCCCAAAGATCGGACGGAATCATTCCTCTAGAGTATATTCTATTTGGTACACCATCAACATCAATTTCAACTGAAGATATACCCGGATTATAAAAATTTTCAGAATCCCTTGCTCCTATAGTATGAGGCATTAAAAACAAAAACAATATTCCTGTCATTGATCTTCTCGGTAAATTAATATGTTGATTAATAACCCCATCTCCACCAATGGAAAATGTGAAGGTTTTGTGCAAAGTAACATTTTCATAAAAGAATCCTTTACCTACCTGATAAGCCGCTTGTGCCTCGCGGGCTAAGTATTCGCTAGAAATTGAAGAATATTCTAACTCTAAGTTTTTGATTGAATATGATGGTGCTTTAGTTGTATCTGAATAAATAAGAATATTAGCGACCGAGGCAAGCGTAAGCTCAAATATAAGATGATTTTCCAACGCTTTTGGGTAAAAAACTCCATGATCATTTAGAATAGGATGATTTAATGGTATTCTGTACTTTGTGCCGTGAACATTAGCTAAGACAACTTCTTTTGTATCTTGGGTTTTCATATCTCCAGCCTTTGTTCTAATTTTTCTTATATTTAACGAAGAAATACCTTGTTTTAATCTATCTTCTCTCTCTTCTTCTGTTAAAAATAAATCATGATATGTTTGAAATAAATCATATCCTTGAGTATCTTGCAATGTTTCTCCTCCAAAAAGAACTTTCAGTCTGGTTACAAGATTTCGGCCCACATTATTCACAACTGTGTTATTCGCGTGACCCTCAACATCTAAATCAAATAGAAGAGATACACTTCCGGGCACAATAACCAAATTCTCGGTGAGTTTTGGAATATTTATGTATAATGTTTCTCCAGGGCTGGCTGTGGATGGATTTAGAGTAATTCGATTCAATGTTGATTCTGCTTTCAAACCAAAGGGTTCTTTTGGAATTCTGTTTGGGTTAATTTTTTCAGACGTCATTGTAAATTTATAAGATACTTTGGTTAACCTTTAAACCTGTGTTGTCCTATTTTCTAACTTGGAAATATGTTTTAATAAACCTTCTCTCGCCTCGGGAATTGAAATTAAAATATTAAAAATTTGATCGCCATCTTCCATATATAGAATTTTTTTCCTAATAATTTTTTTCATAATGTTGATTTGGTATTCGGTAAATTTTATTTCTTCTTCTTCCTCCTCAACCATTTCAATTTATAAGATACTTGTTTATTTTTAAATGAGCAACGAAAATATTCTCTCAAAAATATATTATTCGGCCGAAGGATATTGGAAAGGATATTCTGCAATTCCTAAATTAGCTAAGAAAGCAAAAGTAAGTGAAAATGAGGCAAAACAATGGTTGGAGAAACAGGCAATATGGCAAATCTATCTACCTGCTCCTAAATATATTCCAAGACCTCATTGGACTTTGGATAAACCAAATCAGATTCACCAAGCAGATTTATTATTTTTACCGCATGATAAAGTCGGAAGAAAAACATATAAATATGCGTTAGTTGTGGTTGATATCGCCTCGAGATATAAAGATGCTGTGCCATTAACCTCAAAAGAAAGTCGAGAGATATCAGAAGCTTTTACAAAAATATATTCTAGAAGATTAAAATACCCAAAAACATTAATGGTTGATCCTGGGAAAGAATTTATGGGAGAAGTTAATAAACTCATGAATTACCATAATGTGAAAATACAGAGAAGCGAAGCCGGTAATCATAGAGCCCAAGCATTTGTGGAAAACGCAAACAGAATATTAGGCGAGCGATTATTTAGTCATCAATATGCGCAAGAAATGGTTAGTGATAAACGATCGCGTGTATGGGTCAAAAGATTACCAGCTATTCTAAAAACTTTGAATAATACGCCAACTAGAATAACTGGTAAAGAACCTGATAAGGCTATAAAAATGAAAGAGGTTGATATTGAAACCAAAAGATATAATCGAGTTGTTGGTCTTGATGAGGTAAGATTGTCTCCTTATGTAAAAGTTAGATATCTATTATCTCCTGGCGAACTTGAAGGCGGTGAAAAAAGGCGAGCCACTGATCCTATTTGGAGTATTAAAGTTTATGATATTACGCGCAGCGTCGTTTCGCCTAATCAACCAGTTTTGTATTATTTAGTAGATGGGCCGAGGCGGGGGTTTGTAAGGGAAGAATTACAGGTTATACCCTATGATACAGAACTTCCTCCTGATTCTGTTTTACACCGATAATGACCAATAGCTAAAGTATGTATTCCATCTTCGCAAATTATTCTCTTATCATCATTAGCGGATAATGCGATTTTATTAACAGTTTCAGAATAAACGTTGTGTAATCGGCTTCTAATTATATTCATCTCTCTCATTTGCGGTTTTCTGGTTTTTAGGCAAACATTATAATCATTATGAGTTATTGTATTTTTTACAACTGATTGCTTAATTCCTTTATCCTTATTTATCTCTTTATTTTTATCTGTTAATATTGAGTATAACTTAGACCTTAAACCTGTAAATTCTTTTATCGGAATTCCACCCATTTCATCTTTGAACTTTCCTATTACTTTTTTGTTTACAAGCTCAATTCCAGAAGGATGATCTCTAGGATAATTACTAGTGTCAAACTTTTCTCTAACATCAGGGCTTATATCTTTGTAAAAATCTAGAGTTTCTATTTCATATACGAGTGAATCAGTATCTGTCATAAGTAATTTAACCTTATCCTCATATTTCCTTTTAATATAATTATAATGAAAATCGTACATTACTTTTTTACTTAAATCTAGAATACACATACCCAAGTAAACGGGCTTATTAAATTTTATCCTTTTTCTTTTCATATGAATAGCCGCTAGATTTTTAGAAAAGATGGTGCGGTGTTGATAGTTGGGTTGTTTTATTAGTTTTCTAGCTTCTTTTTTATTTGTAACTAATCTAATGTCAACCCTTTTTCTAATATTTTCCATTGTTTTACCAAACACGGCGTTATTCATTAGCTTGAAAAAGTCCTTTTCAAAATCATTCTTTGCTTCAGCTCTTAGTTCAGTATTAAAATCAATGTAAGGTTTTAACCATTTTGACTCTTCAAATTTAATACCCCTATGAATCTTTGTTATTTTTAATCCTAAACTTTCATATTCTTTCAAAGTTTCACGATGAACAACATACTTTTCCTTGTTGTTTAAGTTTGGGATTAATTTTTCCACCTTATTAACAGTAAGTTTGTCTGGGGCGAGTGGATAATCATTATGTAAATCATGAAGATTTTCTGGATATTCTAGATCAACCTCAACTACGCATGGGATATCTCTCCAGTTTTCATATTCTTCCTCACGCATCCATTCAAAACCATGAGTAGGCAGTGGTTCACTCATTCCCCCGCCATATAAGTTGTTTGCATCTTGATATGTGATATATATTGTTGGCTGATTTGGATCATATTCTTCTAAATATGGATTATTAGCTTTAGCAAATCTTTTTGATATTTGAGATACACCCCCTCTAACGCCTTTCTCAAACATAAGTAACATATTATTATCAGTTAGCAACTCCAATTTCACTTTAGTATACTTTAATGCGGCGTCCCAAGCAAAACCGGGCAATGTATAATAGTGGGCGGGGTCTAAACCATAATTCTTCATACAAGTATCCCTAAAATTCTCAAATACGTCCATTAAAAATAGTGCGTCTGATAAAAGATATAGATCGTGGTATTCTCTCATTGTTCTTATATTAAAAGTTTTCCATACCTTTTTAGCATGTTCATAATCATCTTTTGATATTTGTTTTCCGTTTAATTTTGAGTAAAATTCTTCTATTGGCGGAAGTTGGGTTTCGTTTAATTTATTGAGGTTGTCAAAATAATCATATGGGAATACTCCTTTCCTCAACATTAAATACATCTTATCTCCAAATACTTTTTTCGTTTCTTCTAATCTATCGTCACTTGGTGAAAGACATCTACTTTCAACTAACAGACAATTCTTACATTTTTCACACCTGCCAATACCTTTATACTGAATAATTTTCCCATCTTTTATATATCTCTTTGTACAATCTCCTGGTTTACACGCTTCGCATTTTCCGCATTTTGTAAGATTGGCGACTAATTTATCAATACTTGTTGACATAAATTTAAATGAATCAATGAATCTAATATCCAGCTTATCTTCTTTTTCCTCTCCTTTTTTATTAATATATTTACCAAGCACAATTTGTTTTGTGAAAGAAATATATTTTTCCTCATTATTAGGTATGCAATCTACTTTACCTTTTGTTAAACCAATATTCTTAATAAAAAGATGTGAGTCATATCCCGATAGATTGTGAAAAATGATTGGTATGAATTTTTTATTCTTATAATTTAAATTACAATCACTGTGTGCGGCTCCTCTATACTTTCCAGTATAATGGCAGTGATCTTTTACCTTATCTTTTTCTAATAATTCTTCTTCACATATATGACAAATTTTGGCTTTTTCATGTTCGTATTTTTCTCTTTGTGTCATCCAATTCATTTTCTTATTTGGCTTAATTTTTTCGCAAATTTCTCTAATATCCTTTTCCAATTCAACCATGAATATTTTTCCCACATCTTCGTCTGGAGATTTAGCGGTATATCGTCTAATAACGGGTTCATAATTTTCATCGAAAAACTTTATTATATAACAGAAACCTGTCGGTTTATGATTCGCATATTTATTTGTAAAACTTTTACTTTTGTCTGGTGAGCAAGTATCTATTGATTCTCCGCAACACTCGAAGTCGCCGTATACAACAAATGGTACTTTCATTTTTTTGTAAAAATTAATAAATTTAAGATAAATAGGTTTTCCGTCTTTATCCCTTGGCATTTCACTTTTAACGGCTTCATGTTCTTTACAATATTCTAGATGCTTTTGCAATGTTTCCTCTTTATGCGTATGATAAAGGCATCTAGGGCAGAGGTAAATCCTTTCTTTATGTTTAGTGGTGTGTGAAACTGCTAACCTGCAAATATTCTTTATCCAACAATAGTGATTTGTTTCACCGTTTGATATTAGAAGTAAGTTTATTAAAAGCCCTTTTTCTTTATCACTTATTCTTAGAGGGTATAATTCCTCATTATCATACCCATAAACATTAATCCTATAATATAGGTTTTGTTTCTCAAACTTATCAATATCTACCCATTTTGCGGGAAATTCTATTCCTTTCCAATTAAAATTTTTAGAGTTTTCTATTAATTCTCTATTTACTCTTTGCGGATTTTTCTCTCTTTGAAACACCGCTTCTGTTACGGACCACTTAAAACATTCATTATCATTCTCATTCTTGAGATTTATAATCGCTCCTTTGTTTGCTAATTTTTCTGGTAGGGGGATATAACTACTTCCTGAAATTGGCTCAAACGGATCAATTTTTATGTCGAAGTATTTCACACCATTAAATTTCCAACCACTTCCATTATTCGTAAAATTTACAAAAAGTTCGAGTAAATATTTAGTCATCTTGTCAAATAAGCTGGATAAATCCGTTGATTCTGTTACAACCACTGGTTTTTCGCTATGAAAAAATGGTTCTGCATCAGCAATTATTTTATTAAATAGGCTGCCATTATTCCAATCAATCTTTACAAATTTACAGACAAAAGTAAATTTCAGCTTAATCGGTTTCTTTTGCTTATTAATTAAATCAATAACTTTTTGTTTTATTTCTCTAATAAATGTTAATTCATCTAATCCTAATTCTACGATTTGTTCCGGATCTAAATATGCAAGTTCTTTAAAAATTAAACGATCAGTTTTATAAGGCTTTCCATGTATTCTATATGTTTTCAGATATCCATCTAGCGCCGTTTCTTGTTCAGCGGGTGTAAAATCTTCAACATGTTCTTGATTAGCCGACTCATCTTTTGCAGCAGATTTTGTGACTTTAGGAATAGATTTTGTTTCATTTTTCCTTTTTCTTAGCGCTGGAATTGGTTTTATGATTTTCTTATTTGTTAGATTTTTTAAAGATTCATAAAACTTTTTTCTATCTTCCACTTTATAATTTTTAATTATATTCCTTTGGTTTTTATTAGGTAATTTTTCATTAGTTGTAATTGTAACCTCTTCATAAAAATTTTTTCTATCTTCCACTTTATAGTTTTTGAATATTTTTTTAGCGGCGGGTTTTTTATAGTGGTTGATATCCTTTTTTGCTTCAAAAAACTTTATTTTTTCTGCTACTTTTGATTTTTTGATGGAAATATTTTTTCTGGGGGTTGATATAAGTATTTCCTTCTTTTTAGGAATATCTTTATTTTCATTTTTGATTAAAGTTTGTGTGTGAATGGGTGGTGGTGTTCCTGGTCTAAATCGATCTGGAGAACCGGGTGGTGTTTCTGGAATAAATACATCAGATAAATCTTGGGATGTGCTTGGCTGCGGGGTTGGTAAATTTTCTTGAGGAGGGGGTGGAAGCGGAATTGGCAGAGGAGTATTCTGATCAGGCCTG
>CATIXD010000027.1:0-12582 GCA_949710005.1 Ricordea florida
AAGATTAGAAATGACTCGATAACTTACCCCCCTAGATGACGGTCCTCCTGCCCATACAATCTCTTATAATGTATTTTCACCAAAATCAGTGACAACGAGTTTCTTGGCAACCAGCTGCAGGTATCGTATCTAAGCTTCTAGAGTAAGTGCAAACAAGGGATAATTTTCGTTTTTAAGTCCATTTCAAATGCTACAACATGGTGAAAATGGAATGTTAATCACTAATCCGTGTAATACGCACTTATTTGGTGAACTTTAGTACTCTGTGAGCCGTCTGCTCTAGATTTAGCTGGCTTAAGTCAATATCTTTAAAATCAAACCTCAAAAAACTCGCTAATTAATAAAAGCCTGATTTATTGTGTGTGATGTGTAAAAATGGGGATCCTGGCACATTTTTCAATATGATTTAATTACGATTTAATTATGATTGAGATCCTAGCACATTTTAATTAAAATTTAGAATTCTGGCAAAACAGCCAAGTCTCTGCAAAGTCTATGTGAAATCGTAATCAAAACAACCAAGTCTCTGCAAAGTCTCGGCCAAGCCCCCATCGTCAAGAGGGGCCGACAGGCGGAGCGAGCTGCGCGAGCGGAGGGCGATTCTATCTTTGGCTGACCAAGTCTCTGCAAAGTCTATGTGAAATCGGAGAGGATTCTGGCACATTTTAATCAAAACGACCAAGTCTTTGCAAAGTTTCAGCCAAGAGGGGCTGACAGGCGGAGCGAGCTGCGCGAGCGGAGGGCGATTCTATCTTTGGCTGACCAAGTCACTGCAAAGTCTATGTGAAATCGGAGAGGATTCTGGCACATTTCGAAAAAATGATTTTCAAAAGAAATAAAATACCCATTTAAAAAGAAGAATCATTACAAAAAATGGAAGATCAATTACGAAGATTACATGTGCCAGAATTAAAATCATTAGTTAGATGGTATAATATTCAAGGGCGATCTGCGTTTAATAAAGCAGAACTTATTAATGCATTGATTAATATACCCGAAATAACTAATAATATCCAAGAAATAATTAATAATATTGTGGGAATTGTTGGGGAGCTACGTAATATGCCAAGGAGACCAAGAGACCAACCAAATTTACCTCTTCCCATTCCACAAATAAGGCTAATAAACCACCCAAATTTGCCACCTCAACCAAATAATGAAATATTTATTCCAAGAACACCACCCGGTTCACCAGATAGATTTATACCGGAAACACCACCAGGGCCGCCCCCTTCAAATCAGCCAAGAATAAATAAACCTAAACAAAAACGGCCATCGCCACCTAAACCAACAAGACCGCCACCTCCTATACCATTAAAAAATACTAATGCAAAACAAGCTCCTTTTTTGGGAAATGTATTAAACAAGTTTTGGGATTTTGTAAAACCACACATTCCAGAAAAAGTAAAAAATAAAGTAGAAGAAGTGGCCAAAAATTTTATTGAAAGATATAAAAGAGCAAATAAAATCAAACCGCCGAAAAATAAAACAAAATCAAAAAGAGAGGGTGCAAGACCAAAAACAAAAAGAAATGAGAATGTGGAAGATTTTACACCAAGAGAATATGAATCAGCAATTAATGGTAATTATATAAGCTATAGGATTGAAGGAAATGAAAAGAATGATGAAAAGACATTCTTACATAAAATAAAACCAAAAGTTATGGATTTAATTAGAAAGAGAGTTGAATTAAAAAAATCATTGAAGACTAAATTTATATTTTCATGTATGTTCAAGAAAAAAAATCTTATCACAGAGGAAATTGAATATTGTAACGCATCATTTCCTTCTGAAAAATCAGAAATTGTTCTTGAGGCAACAGATTTATCAGAATTATTTGATAGATTAACAAATCAACAACTTATATTATTTGAAAATTTTATAAATAATGGGTCTGGTTGGGTATTCGAACGCATACTATTTTTTGACATTTTCATTGATCGTTTTGTTCCACTTTTAGGTGGATCTTATATTCCATTACCAAAAGAATTGTTAAATAGGAACGCGATTATTAATCCGCAGAATTATAATGATGATGAATGTTTTAAGTGGTGTGTAACACGAGCTTTATATCCTACTGATAAAAATCCGCAAAGAATAACTAAAGAATTGAAAGAACAATCTAAGAATTTTAATTGGGATGGAATTAATTTTCCAAGTGCAATTCAAGATATTGTTAATTTTGAAAACCAAAATGATTATGATATTGCTATATATGGATATGATGAGAAAATAGGGGTATATCCTATAAAAAGAAGTAGTAAACGAGGATTTAAATTGATTAGATTACTTTTATTAACAGAAGAAACTGAAGATGAAGAACCAAAAAAACACTTCGTTTTAATAAAGAATATTAGTGCGCTTTTACGCAGGCAAGTTACTAATCGTAAATGTAAGTTGTACTTTTGTGATAATTGTTTGAGCCATTTTCACTTAAAAAGAACATTAGAAAAGCACGAAGGATATTGTTATTTATACAATGAAGCAAGGATTGATATGTTAAAAAATAAAGATGGCAGTCCATGTTTTATTTCTTTTAGAAATTTTGTGAAAAAAATGAGAGTACATTTTGCAGCATACGCCGACTTTGAGTGTATTTTGAATAAAATAAAACAAACGGGTCTGCTAGATAAAAATAAAAGTTATACAAATAAATATCAGTCGCACAAACCGGTTGCATTTGCTTGTTATATTAAGAGTTTTAATGAAAAAATATGTAAATCCAGATTTTACAGATATACAGCCAAATCGCCCGAAGATGATGTGGCGCAGAAATTTGTTGAATATCTAGAGAGTGAATTTAAGGAAATTTATAAAAAATGCATTAGTTATAATCTAAAAAGATTCAAAAAATTTAATGAGAAGAATATGACTGAAGTTGACAAAATAAATTATGAAAATGCAACTCATTGCCATATTTGCGAGAAAGAATTGGGAGATGATAAGGTAATAGATCATTGTCATCTTACAGGAAAGTACAGAGGCGCTGCACATAAGGAATGCAATTTAAATTATAAGTTGCCAAAATTCTTTCCTGTAATTATTCACAATTTATCAGGATATGATGCGCATCTATTTATTAATAATCTTGCAAAAACAGAGGGAAAAATAAAACTTATACCTAATAATGAGGAAAAGTATATTTCTTTCTCAAAAGAGATTGTGGTTGATAGCTATAAAGATAAAGAAAGTGGTGAGATGAAAGATGTTACCAGAGATATCAGGTTCATAGATTCATTAAAATTTATGCCATCCAGTCTTGATAATTTGTCTAGTAATCTTACTAAATGTGGAAAGTGTGATGTTTGTAAAGGTGCAATAAAAGGCAGGTGCCTTAATCCAACAGATAAAAACTTACATGAAATTACAAAGTATTTTGAAGGCAAAGAATTAAAGTTATTATTGAGAAAGGGAGTATTCCCATATGATTGGCTTGATGATTTTGATAAACTAAATGAAACCAAACTTCCGCCAAAGGAAGCGTTTTACTCAAAACTTAGCGGCAAAGATATTTCATACGAAGATTACGAACATGCTAAAAATGTATGGAAAACATTTAATATGAAAACAATGCGAGATTACCTCAATCTATATCTAAAGTCTGATGTGTTATTATTGGCTGACGTTTTTGAAAACTTTAGAGATCTTTGCCAAACAAATTATAGTTTGGACCCCGCTTGGTATTATACAGCACCAGGTCTTGCTTGGGATGCAATGTTAAAGTTAACCAAAATTGAATTAGAGATGATAAATGAGATTGATATGCTAATTATGATTGAGAAAGGTGTTAGAGGGGGTATATCCCAGATATCAAACAGATATGCTAAAGCCAACAACAAATATATGAAAGAATATAATCCTAAAATGGTTGCAAATTATATACAATATCTCGATGCAAATAACTTATATGGTGGGGCAATGAGTAAAAAACTCCCCATTCATGATTTAAAATGGATGAATGAAAAAGAACTACCAAATTGGAGAAATATACCGTGTATATTAGAGGTTGATTTAAAATATCCGCAGCATCTTCATGATTCACATAGTGACTACCCGCTTGCTCCGGAAAGAATTAAGGTTAATAGGGTTGAGAAATTAATACCAAATCTCAACAATAAGAAAAATTATGTTGTTCACTATGAAATACTAAAACTTTATGAAAGTCTTGGATTAGAAGTAACAAAGATTCATAGAGGAATTAAATTTAAAGAGTCTGCATGGCTAAAACCTTACATCGATCGGAATACTGAATTGAGAAAAAATGCGAAAAACGAGTTTGAAAAAGATTTCTTCAAACTTATGAACAACTCTGTATTTGGGAAAACAATGGAAAATCTTAGAAAAAGGGTGGATATAAGATTGGTTACTAATGAGAAAGAAGCAAGAAAATTAATATCAAAAGCTAACTATAATCGTCGAACTATTTTTTCTGAAAATCTTATGGCCATTCATATGAATAGAACACATATAAAATACAATAAACCTATTTACTTAGGAATGTGTATTTTAGATGTAAGCAAGTCAATGATGTATGACTTTCATTATAATTATATTAAACCAAAATATGGTGATAAAGCTAAATTACTTATGACGGATACTGATAGTCTTGTATATGATATAGAAACTGAGGATTTCTATAATGATATAAAACCCGATGTGGAGGAAAAGTTTGACACTAGCAACTATCCTAAAAACCACAAATCTGGTATTTGGGATGACAAAAACAAAAAAGCAATTGGCAAGTTTAAAGATGAAGTGGGTGGTAAAATAATAACTGAATTTGTTGGTTTACGGGCCAAGCTATACTCTTTCAAGATGGAAGGAGGTGAAGAGATAAAAAAGGATAAAGGAATAAAGAAATCAGTTGTAGAAAAAAGTATAAGATTTAATGATTACAAGGAATGTTTAGAAAATAAAGTAAAACAGATGAGGGAGATGCAAGTAATAAGAAGTTACAAACATTTTGTGTATACTGAAACCGTTAATAAAGTTGCACTATCGGCTGATGATGATAAGAGAATAATTTGTAAAGATGGAAAACATACTCTCCCATATGGTCATTATCTTACCAAAACAGAATCGGGTGGTAATTGTGTATCATAAGGAATAACTTGTAATTCTTCCCTAACAAATCCCCGCCGCGGCCCATCAGTTAAATAATATAAAACCGGTTGATTAGGTGTAATAATACTTTTAGAAATATTATAAACTTTAATGCTCCAAATAGGATCTGTAGCCCTCCTTTTTTCACCACCTTCAAGCTCGCCGGGAAATAATAGATATCTAACTTTAACGATTGAAGGTAGCCTATCCTCATCAAGCCCCACCGCGCGTTGGTAATTTTTGGGTTCAATATTAACCTCTTTCAGTTTTATAGCCTTATCAGGCTCTTTGCCGGTTATTCTTGTTTTTGTATTATTCAAAGTTTTTAGAATAGCCGGTAATCTTTTCACCCAAACCCTTGATCGATCATCACTAATCATTTCTTGCGCATATTGATGACTAAATAATCTTTCTCCTAATATTCTATTTGCGTTTTCCACAAATGCTTGGGCTCTATGATTACCAGCTTCACTTCTTTGTATCCTCACATTATGGTAATTCATGAGTTTACTAACTTCTCCCATAAATTCTTTCCCAGGATCAACCATTAATGTTTTGGGATATTTTAATCTTCTAGAATATATTTTCTTAAAAGCTTCTGATATCTCTCGACTTTCTTTTGAGGTTAATGACTCTGCATCTTTATATCTCGAGGCGATATCAACCACAACTAACGCGTATTTATATGTTTTTCTTCCGACTCTATCGTGCGGTAAAAATAATAAATCCGCTTGGTGAATCTGATTGGGTTTATCCACAGTCCAGTGCGGTCTAGGTATATATTTTGGAGCAGGAAGATAGATTTGCCATATTGCCTGTTTCTGTAACCACCGTTTTGCCTCATTTTCACTTACTCTAGCCCTCTCAGCTAATTTAGGAATTGCAGAATATCCTTTCCAATACCCTTCAGCTGAATAATATATTTTTGACATCATTTAAAAATAAACAATTATCTTATAAATTAAAATGGTAGCTGAGGAAGAAAAAATAAAATTTAGCGAAAACCAAATTAATCTCATGAAAAAAATTATTAGAAAAAAAATTCTATATATGGAAGACGGCGATGAAATTTTTAATATTATGATTTTAATTCCCGAGGCGAGAGAGGGTTTATTAAAGCATATTGGCGAGTTAGAAAAGGTTTAAAGGTTAACCAAAGTATCTTATAAATTACAATGACGTCTGAAAAAATTAATCCAAACAGAATTCCAAAAGAACCCTTTGGTTTGAAAGCAGAATCAACCTTGAATAGAATTACTCTAAATCCATCCTCAGCCAGCCCAGGAGAAACATTATACATAAATATTCCAAAACTCGCCGAGAATTTAGTGATTGTTCCTGGAAGTGTATCTCTTTTATTTGATTTAGATGTTGAGGGGCATGCGAATAATACAGTTGTGAATAATGTGGGTCGTAATCTTGTAACCAGACTAAAAGTTCTTTTTGGAGGAGAAACATTGCAAGATACTCAAAGATATGATCTTTTTCAAACATATCATGATTTATTCTTAACCGAAGAAGAGCGCGAAGATAGATTAAAACAAGGTATTTCTTCTGAAAATATGAGAAAACTTAGAACAAATGCTGGTGATAAGGATGATTCAGATTCAAAAGAATTAGCTCTTGCGGCAATTCACAATACTAAGTATAGAATACCAATAGATCACCCAGTTTTAAAAGATCATGGGGTTTTTTATCCAAAAGCATTAGAAAATCATTTAATATTTGAGATTACACTAGCCCCATTTTATGATATTATTAAATATTCAGATGTAACAAAAGCACCATCATATTCAATCAAAAACCTTGAGTTAGAATATTCTTCAATTTCAAGCGAATACTTAGCACGCGAAGCACAAGCCGCCTATCAAGTTGGTAAAGGATTCTTTTATGAAAATGTTACTTTACACAAAACTTTTACATTTAAAGTAGTCTCTGATGGTGTTATTAATCAACATATTAATTTACCGAGAAGATCAATGACTGGAATATTATTTTTGTTTACTCTACCACATGCCGGGGGGTTAAGAGATTCTGAAAATTTTTATAATCCTGGTATAACTTCTGTTAATATTGATGTTGATGGCGTTCCAAATCGAATATACTCTAGGGGTATGATTCCATCCGATCTTTGGGAATCCGTGAAAAAACGCTTTCATAGGGAACAAATTTCATTAAAAGAAGAAGATTTTTACGCGGATAAGTTTGCTCTTTGGGTTGATACTAGAACTCATCCAGATAATCGCATTCATGGCGGCGGACTTGCTCTAAATAATACGCATGATGGCGTAAAAATAGAAATTAAAAGGAATGTAAAAAATACCGCAGAAACAGTAACTTGTTATATGTTTGTTGTAGCAGATGCAATGCTGGAGATTATGAATTCAAGTTTGAGATCAATTAAGTACTGACCGTCTAAAAACATAATGTTATGATACAAAAAATCATGGAAGATTTACGGGATAAAATACCATTCCATTGTATTATAACAGGACCAACAAATTGCGGAAAAACAAAGTACCTAATTGAACTGCTCCGTGGTCCATTCCGAAAAGTTTTTGAATATATTGTTTTAATTTGTCCGACTTATGCTAAAAATAAAACATATCATAATTTTGCCCTAGGGGATAAACATTTCTATAAATTGTCGCCGGATGCAAGTAACATTGATGAGATTAATGAGTTATTAACTGATTGCCAAACTTTATTCTCTGGAACAAATACTTTAATAATTTTAGATGATTGCGCCGTATCCACTGATCTGAAGAAAAGATCAAATAAGTTCATAGATTTGGCCTTTTCCGGAAGGCATCATGGATTATCAATGTGGGTCCTCACTCAGCAATTAACTTCAATAGCAAAACCATTCCGTGAAAATGTAGCCTGCGTTGTTACTTTTCATAACCCATCGCAGAAAGGTATGAAAATGTTTTTCGAAGATTACGGGGGTGATTTGGATTATGAATTAGGTAAAAAGTTTGTACAACTCCTAAAAACAGAAAAATATTCTAGGTTATGTTTGAGTTTGCGATACCCATTTAATTGCTATTTAGAGATTCCCGAAGTGATTTAACAAATATGGCAAACGTTGAAGATTACATTGGTGAAAAGACAGAGGTAAAAAATGATACTAATCAAAGTGAGGATCTTGAAGTTAAACAAGAATCATTAGCCATTCTCGCAGTGCTTGGGACAACAAAGGAATATTTAGGGGTTGAAATGAGCTTGGGCGATGTAAAAAAATTATCGGAACGCGATGTAGAAAAATATTTTAATCGTTATCAATCGGTAATGGGTAAGAAAATTAGTGGCGGAGTGGTGGATTCATCCCTTCAATTAATTTCTAAAATAATTTCATATTTAGTTCCGGTTGATGATATTGATGCACTTTGTAAGGATTTGAAGAATGATGATTTGGTAAATCGTGAACTAACAAACATTGTTGGGCTCTTAGCATTGAAATCAGGAAGACTGGCTGCACTTGCTAGCGGATTATTTCAAGTAGCTAAACACGTTAAATTCAACAAAAATCAACAATTTTCAGTAAATTCTAACACAACTGATCAGGAAACTAAGCAATCTACTGAAGGTGTTGATACAGTATATTAAACAGATCTAAAAACTTATTTTTAGCATCTAAATAACAATGTCTGAACAATCTGAAGTAGAGCAAATTACTGCTGATCCCGCACCTGGAAATAAAGATACTAAAAAGAGGGAGAAAGATCCTAAAAAGGTTGCGGCTGGGAAGAAATTAGCTGAATATAATAAAAAAGCAAAAGATGCATTAGCCAGGGAGATGAAACGCGAAGAAGAGGAGCAAAATGAAAATACATATAGTGAAACAAAATCTTGGCTGCCTGAGTTATCTTTTACTACTGTTTTATCCGTTATTGGATTGGGGTTTACAGCATTTGATCTTTTTATGAGATATAAGGAAAAAGCTAGGGTTGAATATTCTAATAGGATACCTGATTTATCACAAGTTCCACAAATACCCCAACCCTCAAAAATTCCATTGCATTTAACCCCAAAATCTTTAGGAATGGAATAATCTCAAAAGTCATTTAAAAGTTTCTTAATGATACAGTAAAAAAATTATGTCAACCGAAAACAAACTTGTGAAAACTGTAACTGATTCGGCGGTGCTTATTGGATTGGGGGCTGGGGTTGGGTATGTTGCTAAAAAGGTAATGAAAGAATCATTTTTGAGCGATCCATCCTCAAGTATTACAAATTATGCAAAGTGGGTAGCTGTATTATCCGGAAGCATGTATCTTAAAACATATTTAGAGGATCAAAAGATTTTACCAAAATAAAATGGCAGCAATAGCGATGATGATTGGTGGGGCTATATTAAATGCAACTGCATTTACTGGTGGAAATTATCTTGCAAAATATTTATCTGGGCGCAATGAGGATACAGAAAAAATACGACATGACAAAGCAATGGAAAAATATCAAAGAGATTACGCAGAATATCAGGAAAAAAGACAAAAAATGCTTGATTGGAAAATGAAAAGAAAAGATGAAAAATATCAAGCATCAAAAAATATTTCTGCTACAAATCAGGCTTTTGAATTGTACGGGCAAATGAATGAACCAAAATTCTCTGATTATTACAAACCAAGCGATGACCAAAAGACTGGGGAAATGGTATATGTCGGGGCTGGAATGTTAGGTTTAGGTTACGCGGTCAGTAAAATATTATAAAATTTTTTGTTATGTAACCAGTAATTTTAGTTATATAACACAATTTTTTACTAATCTTCTTTACCCCATCTTTCTTTCAAATCTCTTAACTCTTCAAAATCAATACACCAATCTAAATACCTAGATGGGTGCCATGCTATGGCCATTAGTTCATCATACAAACTTTTGTAGAATTTCTCTTTATGTAATAACTTATAAGTATCCATTTGTAACCTAATATTAACTATTTCAATAATAAAATTGTTATCAAACCTATTAATATTGCATTCTTTATCATAATAACCAGAAAAATTTCTAATATAATCATAAAATTCCCAATTTTCATTATCTCTTTGCAATTCAATATAATTTTCCTCATTACCAACATAATTTCCAAACAAGTCAATATAATGTTCATTAGCGCAATTTAATATACCTTTACAAAACTTATCAACGCATATTTCTTTAACCCCAAAATTTATATCACAATAATAATAAATAGTTTCATAACCATCTTTATGTTTATTAAAATAATATACATCAAAAGCAATACATTTTCCTTCAAAAAGTAAACCGCGGTTTTTTGATATATTTTTTAAAAAATCTTCTTTTATTTCCTCTATAAAATCGCAAAAACCCAGTTCTTTTTCATTAAAATACTTAATATCAACCGTGTCTTTCATCTTTTTATTTTTTCTTTTATATATTTTTCTTTTTAAATCATTTTTTCTTCAGCTCTAAGGGGTCTAAAGATTTCATACTGATGAGTAAAAAAATCATGGCAGAAGAAATACCAATGGAAGATTTTTCAAGAGATAATGGTGATGATGCTGATGAAGAAACGGATACGATGACATCTACATCTGAATTTCCTGATTGGGATTATTACCAACCGGGGCTAGCTGAAAGGGATCAACCTGTGGGGGGTGGGGAGCCAGATAATTTTAGAGATGGGGAATATGATAGAAGGGTAGAAGCGGGGCAATATCTAAAACGTTATTTTCCAGAATTCAATCCGATGGAAGCGTCATTTAATGTTAAATTTGAAGAAGATGGAAGTATAACCGGGGTATTAAGTGATAGGAAAGATGCCAAGAAGCATATCATACTTGATAAAGATAAAAATCTTAGGGTTGAAGATTTACCAAAAACATTTAGAAAAGAACTGGGCGCTGATTATGGAACAATGTTGGAAAAATATAATAATACCGCTTCTGAATTAAAACAGTCCGATGAAAAAATTAAGGAATTAGATAATGCATTGCAAGGATTGAAAGCAGTCACAGAAGTATATCCTCTGGAAATTAGTAGATACGAAGAAAGAGAAAAAGAACTTAGGGAATTCATTGAGAGGCAACAGGTACAAAAAGCAGAGACTAAAAGCCTTTTCAATCAAACCGTTAAACAGAATATAGAATTAAAAATACAAGCAGAAAAACTTTTGGAAGAGGTAAAATTATACAAAGAAGAAATAGACAAATATAAGAAGGGTAAATCCAATTTATCAAAGTTAGAACAGAGCAATGAACGATTAAAATCAGAGAATGATAAATTAAGAGAACAGATTAGAAATAAAGCAATTTCAAACGCAGAACAATTATCAGATATTGATGGTAAAAAAGATGAAATACTTAAAAATTTACCACTTAGGGAGAGATTAAAGTATATATTCAAAAAGTATGGTTTTACAGTTTTTGCTATTCTAAGTGCGGTAGGTGCCATCATTGGGGTTATAGTTTCTAATCTTTCAAAGGGTTTATCTGCTTTGGGTAGAGGAGTTGGAAATGGTTTGAAAACTCTTGGTAAAAAACTAGGGGAAATATTACCGGGGATGGTTGGTGCAATAGTTAGCTTTCTTTTCAAAACAGCGGGTGAAGTTATTGGGTTTTTAGGAAAGAATGCTTGGCTTTTGATAATGGCTGTGGTTCTATATTTTGTGGACCGACTAAAAGGAGGAACAAGTATAAAAAAGAAGAGTAAGTAACAAATTTAAAGATATCACAGTGATCAGTAAAATACAATATGGATGACTACAATAAAATTTATCCTCAATTACCGACCAACCTTAATAATACAGATCCTAGTTCCTCCCTTCAGTCGGTTAATTTCAGACTGCAAAAATCAAGCGAAGTATTACAAAATCTGGAGAAAGAAATTAAACATTACGAAGAAGTAAGGAAAAAATATAATAGGGCGAGAGGAATATGTACAAAAATTAGTGTTTCTGGTGGGGTGATTTCAGTTATTCTATCTGCAAGCGGTCTCGGAACTTCTCTTACTGGTTTTGGTGCCATTGTTGGTGTGCCTTTGGGTGTTGTAGGTGGTGTTTTTGGTGGTTTGTCGATTGGATTTGGTTATGCAGCAAAAAGACTTTCTAGTAAAGTTAGTAAACACGAACAAACTGCCGCAATTGCAAAATCAAAATTAAACACCATTAACGATTTAGTTTCAAAAGCTCTGAAAGATAATGTTATATCCGACCAAGAATTTTCCATAATTTTGGCGGAGTTAGAAAAGTTTCAAAAACTAAAACTAGAAGTTCGTCAAAAATTTAGAAAAGATACAGAAAAAAACTTGGACATTGGTGTGATAAGGAAGGAAGTCCGCGAAAAACTATTAAAAGAACTTACCGGAGGTCATTAAAACTGGTATATGAGAGAACAGAAGTTGGTTGCAATTGTTTTGCAGGTATTAATTGATTTTACATCTTATTCTTAAAAGATCTAAAGATCACATTATTTGTAACACAAAGAATAAGATAATAAAAGCCTGATTTATTGTGTGAAA
>CATIXD010000028.1:0-11299 GCA_949710005.1 Ricordea florida
CGATCTCCTCCTAGAATGAATCCAGCGGATCCCGATAGACGCAGGGGTAATTTTAATTTTAATAATAGGAGGTTTAGATTTAGGTTCGCTTTTAGGTATAATGCCGCCATTAACAACGACCTTCTTCACCATTCTAATGTCGGAAATCTTTCTAAAGTTTGTGAGTTTTGTGGGGCCTGCCTGTTTTCTTTTGAAGCAAACTCCAAGTGCTGCAACAGCGGCAAAATATTACTTCCAGTTAGACAGGATCCACCAGAACTCTTCGTTGTTCTCCTCACTGGCAACCATCCTTTTTCTGAACATTTTATTCAAAATATTGCCGATTTAATTCCTTATTTTCTGCGACTTCCTTCGCAGCTAACTGCGGCTTCTGTAAGCTTGAACGGCCAAATTTACCACGATTTGGCAGAGTTCAGAAGACCTGGGCCGGATAATAATAGTTAGTTCCAGTTGTTTTATAGAACGATCTTGATCAGCAATCTTTGAGGACGTTGGTATCAAGATCGCGATTCTAAATGCTAGGATTGTGCGTCTTTTGCAAGACACACTGTTTACTCATAATAGTTACGTATCTTCCTTTGTTTCGGCTATGAATAACAACATGGCTGAGGAACATATTTTAGTATGGGAGGGAAGGCCGGGTGATGCACATGCCCGGCAGTACAATCTTCCAGATTGCAACGAAATTGCGGTACTTTTGCCCGACCAAAATTCCGGCCATAGAGATATACTTTTGAATGATGTTGAATTAGGGCCGCAAAGAATCAACATCCAACCATCGCAGTTATGATGCCCTGCAATATCCTCTTCTCTTTCCCCGAGGAGAAGACGGATACCATCTGCGTATCATGACTAGCGATGGTGAAAAAGAAGTTACTCCTCTGCAATACTACAGATTCTATATTTTTACAAGAATAAATTCTTTCAACCACATTCATATGTGTGACGATCTTTTCGACATGTTGATCGTAGATGCCTGGGCCAAAATAGAAGAAACAAGGCTCAATTATGCTAGCACCACCAGCAGCGGTTTCGGAGCGCAGACTACATATCTATGCAAGATGCGTTAAGAAATGACGGCCTACGCGGTGTAATATTGGAAGAAATATTATTCTCCCCTCTTCTTTTACATAAGGTGCACGTTTTTTCCAACAAAAGACTCCAGGACGCTTTGTCCTTTGTCCGGGTTTACGGGAACCCTCACCTTTTTATCACTCTCACCTGTAATCCAAGCTGGCCAGAGCTCAAAAACAACTATTTTCCACACCAGCAGAACCGAAATAGATCTGATATTATATCCCGTGTTTTCCGCGAAAAAATAAGGCTTTTTGAAAAATTAATGACCCGAAATAAGTTATTTGGTGAGGTTGAAGCTTATGTATGGACGGTGGAGTGGCAGAAAAGGGGATTGCCACACCTTCACAGCCTTTTTTGGCTGAAAGACGGCCTCCAACAAGCCGACGTTGATAAGCTGATTTCTGCTGAACTACAAATCCCGATTTAGACCCTTTTTATACAATATCGTCAGCAAAATCAACGTGCACCTACCTCATAATCGTTATTCCAGATGCCTCAGGAACGGTAGGTGTAAAAGTGGCTTTCCAAAGCCATTCAGAGCCGAAACTAATTTCGATATTCCGGGTTACCCCCAGTTGCGGAGGAGGTCTCCTGCTGATGGCGGCTTTACAGCGTTGACTGCGATGGTAGAGTTCTTGATAATAGCTGCGTAGTTCCGTATAGTCCTGTCCTGACTCGAATATTTAACTGCCACGATAATATCCAGTCTGTCTATTCTTCGAATTCCATCAAATATATCTGCAAATACATCAACAAAGGATCTGACGCTATCATGATGTGTGTTAACAATAATGAGGATGATGTCGTCGATGAAATCCAAAATTATGTTAACGCACGATATGTTAGTGTTAGTGAAGCCTGTTGGCGTATTTAGATTATAAAATTACAAAAAATATCCTGCCGTAACCAGACTTGCCGTGCACCTTGAAAACGGGCAGAGGATCTATTATAGGCCGGGCGATGAAAATTTTAACCTGAATAGAGCCTCGAGAACCACACTAACCGCCTTTTTTGAATTGAACCGAATAGATCCTTTTGCTAGAAACTTTTTATATTCTCAAATTCCACAGCACTACAGGTGGGACGCTAGAAACAAAAAGTGGATCCGCAGAATCAATATTAACCGAGCAACGATTGGGCGGATTTACACCGTGCATCCTAGCCAACAAGAGTGCTTCCATTTAAGGCTTCTTTTGAATAAGGTGCGGGGACCTGTTTCTTTCGCCTCCTTGAGGACTGTGGAAGGTGTTGAATATCAAACATTCCGGGAAGCCTGCCTCCACAGAGGTATGTTAGTTGAAAACGAGATCTGGAACCAAACCATGAAGGAAGCTGCTGATTTAAGATCCCCAAAGAAGTTACGATATTTATTCGGCATGCTTTTAAAATTCTGCTACGTAACTTCTCCCGTGCAGCTGTTTGAGCAGTTTGCAGAAAGGATGTCCGCTGATATTTGCCGTCGAGAACGTTGCCGATACAATGAAGAAGTGCGGAACACGTGCCTTCATGCTATCGACAGCTTTCTGGCTTATATCAACGGGCCATCTCTTTCCTCACTCGGCTTTTACATAAATCAGCAGGCAGTAATGCATCGTGATTGGTTGGTTAATGATTTTCTTGAAAATGATGAGGACAACGGAAGCCAATTCTTAGAGCAAAATTTCGAGCGCATGAATCCAGAGCAAAAAGCTGCATTTGATAGTATTACTGAATCGGTTATGGGTAGATCGCCAAACAACTTTTTCCTTCTTGACGCACCCGTTGGCACCGGGAAAACTTTTCTAAATAAGCTAATCTATTATTGGCTTAAATCCCGGGGAAAGAGAGTGGTGTGCGTGGCTTCTTCGGGAATAGCGGCAACGCTTCTTCCCGGAGGAAAAACCGCACACTCTGCTTTCGGTTTACCTATAAAATTTGAACGTGATGATACCGTAACCTGTCACATAGATGTAGAATCTCCGAGAGGTGAAACTTTAAGAAACTCCGACCTGATTATTTGGGATGAGTGCAGCATGAGTCACAAAAAGTATTTGGAGGCTCTGGATTTATGTCTTCGAGATTTTAAACGCAACCGAAACTCTGTTTTTGGTGGGAGTACTGTGCTTCTTACTGGCGATTTCCGGCAGACGCTTCCGGTCGTTAGAGGGTCCAATAGGGCAATCACGGTCAAATCTTGCTTGAAGAAATCTCATTTATGGAGGCACGTACACTCACTAAAACTATCCATAAATATGAAAGTGGCAGTTAATAATCGAGAAAATATAAATAACAATGATTTCTCTGAGTTTTTAATTAGCGTGGGAGATGGATTGTCAGAACGCACCGAAGAAGGCCTAATAGATATTTCTCAATATGTTAATTTCGTACCCACCTTAGATTTATTAATTGGAAAGGTGTATGCCCAATTTAGCAGCCAAATACAGAACCGAAACTTCGACTTCTATAAAGATAGATGTATTTTGGCAGTAACAAACCAACAGACTAAGGAAATTAATGAAAAATTAATTAGCGAAATTGTAGGCGAATTAAGAACCTTATATTCGGTTGATATTCCAAAAGAAGGCCAAGGACATAATTGCCCTGTTGAGGTTCTAAATAGCATTATTGCTCAGGGAGTTCCTCCACACAAATGCGGCAGAGAGGTACGTTTTTTAGGGCCCGGGAAACTTTCTTGAATACCGATAAATTTAATTCAGTTTTTTGCTTTTCTTATTTAATAAATTTCTTGAGCTAAGGTGTTTGATCGATTCTTTCGGCAAATTATGATAGCCAAAAAATCGATTGCAGAATAATGGACGGCCCGAGGCGCTTGCGCCTCGGGGCCCGCGGCAGCGCAAGACTCGGCCATCTTCTGCTTTTTGCTCTCGCAGAGAGAAAAAAGCATAAAGATAGACGTAGTCTTGTAATGATAATATAAAAGAACAATTAAAAGTATGTAGCTTTAACGCAAAAAGTCTTACAAAACGAAAAGATGAAATTATAGAATTCTTAAATAAGAATAACAAAGGCTAAATTTTAAACCAAAGATTAGGTCATTTAAATTACCTATCGGCGAAAGACGACACAGAAAAGAGTTTTAAACCTAATCCTGTGATTATCCCTAGGTCTGATTTTGCCTTTAAAAAAACTTATAAACCGCGGTTTAATGTCGATATAGTGAAGAAAAGTTCGCCTTGTCTGTTCGCTGAAAATTTCGCGGTTTTCCCCTCGACTCTTAAACTTAAAAAAAAAAGAATAACAAGGATAGAAATTTAGGAATTTTAATTTAATAAATGGATAGAAATAAGTCAGAAAGCCTAACCGAAAATCATATCAAAGAAAATAATGTAAACGAGGGAAACAAAAAGATCCAATGGGACCTAACCGGTCCACAAGATATCCCAAGCAGCGACTATAAGGATATAGCAATGGATAGTGATAAGAGTAAAGATACAGAGTTTAAAAATTCAGCGAGGCCAGCTAATAAAAAAAAAGGAGCCCAATTTACAAAAAAAATAATGACAAGGTTCCTTTTTTATTTTTTAAAAATGTTCCAAATATAAAATTTTACTATGAAAATCTCCATGAATTATATAAATCGGTAAAAAATGATTCCCAAAAGGTTGCAAATCATCTATTACGCCGGCGGCCATTTTAAAAGTCGGATTCATCAAATAGAATGAATTGAAAGAAGCTTATAAATTATTGAAGAATTTTAAAGACGGCACATTATAATTTTTCAGATCATAAAATAGTAATTAAAAAAGTCCATTATGATATACCTATGAATTCTATCAAAAGTTTTGTATTCAAAAATATAAAAGGATCTTATAAAGTAGAATGGCTAAATTCTAAAACTATTTTTGACGATAAAAATAACATAAAGAAAAACCTAATCGTATTCATAAAGAACCCTGACGAAATGGAAGAGGCATTACAGATGAAATCGGTCGAAATCGTGGGACAAGCTTACAAAATTAGAAAATGGAAAAGAAGTTTTAAAATCCAATGTGATAACTGTTATAAATTTCATTCAACAAAACGTGTAAGGTGGTGTGGAGAGAAGAAAGATAAAAATCATCAATAAGAGGAATAAAATATTAAATGTATTAACTGAAAGCTAAATTTTAAGTAAAATTTAATTTAATTTCTATGGAGGAAAGTTCAAAAGGGGACCGGGCGAGTTCCCCTACTCCATCTGAAAACAGGGAACCTTGCCCCAGCAAAAACAAAAGACTAGGGATGTTTCGGGGGAAAAATGATTTGGTGGACATATCCACCAAAAGGGTAAAGACCACCCCGGAGACATCCCTGGTCAAACTGAGAACGGGTTCTGGGGATAAAACCTCGGAATCCGTAGCTGACACCCCAGGCAGTAAAAAGACAAGTCCTAGTTTACTAGGCAACATAGACTCACAGAGGAAAAAAAAATTATATAACATTAAAACCGAGAGACCGCCTGGGGACACAGCTAAAACAGATAAGCATACAGTTAAGCATAAAATGGAAATATCAAGAAAAAATAAGGAAGAAATAAAACCATATTTATTAACAAAAACCAAGGAAAATGATAAATATAATATAGGTAAAACTATCAAACAGACCCAAACTGCAAGACAGGATAAAATAAATTAAAATGCAAAAATAAACAAATCAGAAGAGTAATCATCACAAAAATACTAAAAAATCGAAAACTAATAAAAAAAAAATTGCAAAACGAAAAAGAAACCTTAAAGATAGTTTCATTTAATGCTAGAAGCATAATGAAAAGAAAGGAAGAAATAAAAAATTTTTTAACAAAAAATGATATCGATATCATGGGGGTACAAGAGACATGGCTAACACCAAAAAGCAGGCCATTAAAATTCCAAGGATACAAAATAATTAAAACAACAGACTCTCAAACTAAAGGCAGTGGAGTAGTAATAATAATAAAAAAATACCATAAACTTTAATAACGTAACAATTTTCAACCTTGAAAATGGGCTAGAGTATATTAAGATAGAATTAAAAAATACTAAACCTAAAACTAAAATAATAGTCCTATATATACATCCCTACGCCAAAGAAAACATATTCGACGAACTTGAAAAAAGTGTGGATAACAAAACAATCATGCTCGGAGACTTCAATGCTCATAACAAAAAATGGAGCATTGGAGCAGAAAATAAAAGAGGAAACCAGCTAAGTGAATTTAGCAAAAAAATAGTCTCAAAATAGTAAACCTTAAATATTTTCCAACTCAAAAAAGTAAGGGAAAAATGCCAGGATCTCCCGACTTATTTTTATTAAGCAAGAATATAGATATTTTAGAAAATATAAGCATTAGAGAAGACTTAGGATCAGATCACTTACCAATAGAGATTGAAATAAAAGCAAAAATAAAAGTTATACCGGTGTTTAAAAAACAACATTGGATACTACGAAACCTAAATAAAGAACAATATAGGGAACTAATAAAAAATGCCAACAAAAAAATAGATAAAAATGATATTAATGAGGAGAAAATTGATGAAATATATATGGACTGGAGGAAAAATATTTTAAAGGCAGCTCATCTTTCATGCCCCAAGAGTAAAGAGGGGTGGGGTAGAAGTGGTAACCCCTGGTGGGATGAAAGATGTAGCTACCTAACGAATATGAGGAACAATTTATTTAAAACATATATAAAGACAAATAAAGAGGAAGATTATAAGGCATACTCTAAATACAAAAGTGAAGCAAAAAGATATATAAAGAAAGTAAAGAAAGAGTACTGGAATGAATTATACTCCAAGGCAAATATCAATGAGATATTCAAGATGTTTAGAAGGCTAAAAAGGAATGCAAAATTACAAGTAATTAAGAGGGGAGAGGAAATCATAATTGAGAACAAAAAAATAGCTAATGAAATAGCTTTGTACTTTTCAAAAATTGGATCAAATAATGCCTCCAGATACTACATAAAACTCAAAACTAAGACCTATAAAAAGTATATAAACAATAGATTTTTAAATAGTAATATCTCTTGCGAAGAAATAAAACAAGTTATTAAAAATATGAAGATTCAAAAAGCTCCAGGTCCTGATGAATTACACCCTTTTATGTTCATTCATGGAGCCGAAAGTATAACAAGGCAATTGAAAAAAATGTACAATCTAATATTTGAAACAGGTAAATCACCTAAAGATTGGTATAAAGCCAATATTATTCCAATACCAAAAAAGGACGATGAAACTATAAACATATGTGACTTTCGACCAATAAGCCTAACATCAGTACCAGGTAAAATATTTGAATCAATTATAAATAATAGACTTCAAAAAATAAGCGAAGAAAATAAGTGGTTACCTGAATTCCAAAATGGTTTTAGACCAAAAAGGTCCACAACAGATAACCTTATTTATATTCAACAAGAAATTCATACAGCACTTAAGCATAAAGAAGTATCCCTTGCTGTTTTTCTAGACATTAGAAAAGCATACGACAGTGTAAATAGAAGAAAACTCTATAATATGATTCAAAAACTAGGAATCCAAGGAAAATTAAACAAATGGCTTAAAAACTTTCTATGTAAAAATAGAAAAGCAAACGTAATATTTAATGGCGAAAAATCCAATACATATGTATTCAAAGAGGAGTTCCTCAAGGATCGCCACTGAGCCCAATATTATTCAATATATATGTAAGTGACTTAGGGAACTTTGAAAAACAGAAAATATCCCAATTTGCAGACGACATAATGATATGGGAATCAGCAAAAAACGCAAATGTAGCAGCAAGTAATTTACAAAAAAGATTAAAAAAAATTGAGGAATGGTCAAAAGCAAAAGAATTAGAATTATCACCCGAAAAATGTTACATTGTTAATTTTACTAGAAAAAGGAAAAATGAATTCCCCCAAATAAAACTAAACAATTATATCTTAAAATATAAAAAAGAAGCAAAATACTTAGGTTTGATATTCGATAAAGGATTAACTTGGAAACCCCACATAGAGGGAATTGTTAAAAAAGCTAATAAAAGACTAGGGATACTAAAATATATGAGCATGAACGATAACAATATATCGCAAAAAAAAACATGATAACCATGTATAAAACTTTGGTAAGACCGTTATTAGAGTATGGTTCAGAAATATGGGGCGATGCTAGTAAAACAAATAAAGCAAAATTAGATTCAGTCCAACATAGAGCATTAACAACTTCTTTAGGTGTAAACCGACTTGCACATAAAAAAGATGTTAATTACGAGTGCAAAATTTTCGATCTGGAAACGAGAAGGAAAATGAGATTAATAAGTGTGCATAGAAGAATCAATGGTAACCATACTTACAAATATATTGAAAATATAGATCAAAACGATAGGCTAAAGGAAGAAAGAAGGAAAAGCTACAAGGAAAAAATAGAAAATTTAAAATCAGAGATAAATGTATCAAAGCGACAAATTATTGTTAAGAACGAAATAAAACTTAGAAGAAAAGTAATGAATATGCATTTTAGAAATATAAATGAAAAGATCTCGAAAGACGAAAAATCAAAATGTTTTGAAAGTTATAAATGCAAGAAGTTCAAATTCGAACAAGTTGACTCATCTAGAAAGAAATCAGCAATTTGGCATCAAGCCAGATTAGGAGTACTTCCGCTAAAACTCATTCCTTAAATCAATAAAACAAAAAGAAAGAGTAATAAATGCATGTATTGTAATGTTCCAGAAAACCACAACACATTTTATCAAAGAATGTAGTATATTTAAAGAAAATATGGTCAAAGAGTAATATTAAAATAAATACAAACTTTTTCAAACTAGGCATCTTTTTAGACCCAGATAACCCCCCCCCCCACCTATCAAAAGAAAAAAATAATAAATGTATTATACGAGAACTATAATAAAAAGGATAGCTAGTAAATAAACCAAAGACAACTATTAATAATACCAATAATCAAAAAAAATAATTTAAAAAAGGAAAAACTGAAAAAAAAAAAGAATAAATACCAAAAAAAGCCAAAAGAAAAAAGAACGAGAAAATTATTATAGGCTGAAGCACAATTCCCTCCTGTAGTGAGATGCTCCGGATAGCTGTGGCCTAGCCAACCAAAAAAAAAAGCTATCTGAGGGACAGAGTTTTTTTAGCCGGCACCCTTGGGCTGGTCCCCTTCCGGTAGACCAGTTGGGGTGGGGTAGGTGATTGCAAACACCTATAAAATAGTCCTAGGTAGCTCCCCGGCACTGTTCAGTATTTAGACTTGTTTCTAGATATTGTTCGCCAAGCGGTTTTTTCTCTGTCCTCACAAAAAACTAAAAAAAAAATGTATTAACTGCCACGAAAAATCATATTGCTACATCAATTAAATGCAAAAATGCGCCGAATCGGAATACGAAGAAATATCGAGATGACAAAAAATGGTAAAGAGGATAAAGAAGGAAGAGTTTCAAGAAGTCAAAGAAGACTTCATACAGAGATTGAAGTTTGATGTGTATAAATCAGATTCAGATTTTCCTTTTTATTGTAAAAAATAATAAAAATTTCAATTATTGAAAATAAAAACTAGTTTTAGAGTACTCCAAAAAAAATTATTGAAAAAATAAACATAAATAGTAGTTTAAATTATAACAAAAACTATTACTAAAGTAAACAAAAAATGAGTAAATACCTAAATAAATATAATTATAGTAATAAAAAAAATGGCATAAGCACTTATGGAAAAAATTAAAATAATTAATTCGGATATACAAGATTAAAAAAAATATACACTTCAAAAAATATAAATGAAAAATAATTATAAAGACGAAAAGTCCAAGTGTTTGAACGATACAAATGTAAAAAAGTTTAAATTTGAACAAAACTGGTTCATTTATGAAAAAAATCCGCAATTTGGCACCAAAACTAGGCTAGGAGTACTCTCACTAAATTCTTTCTTTAAGTCAATAAACAGAAGAAATAGCAATAAATGCATACTATGTAAAGGGCCTGAAAACTACAACACATTCATCAAAAATTAAGAAAATTTACGTCGTTTCAACACATTTCAATAAATGGTATTCAAGCTATATTTATCCAAAATGGCTTACTATATGAAATAAAACTAAAGTAAAACACAGTCTTAAAATATATGGCATCTTGATATTCTATTTTTTGCTATGGGCAATAATTTTTAGGGTGAAATTTAGTTTTGGGATGAGAATTCCATTTTGGGATGAGAATACACCAATGCTGAAAATTATAATAAAAGGATCTCCAATAAGAAACCCAGATAAGAATAACTAAACAAAAATAAAGTAAAAACCTTCAATAAAATAAAGTAAAAACTGATAAACAGAACGTAAATATGAATAAATACCAGCTGAAGCACAATTTACTTTCATGGTGAGATGCTCCAGATAGCTGTGGCCTAATCAACCACATTAAAGGCTATCTGAGGAATAGAGTTTTTTAAGCCGGCACCCCTGGGCTGGTTTCCCTTCCTAGGTTGTCTCTAGACAACTTATAAATACTCCTAGGTAGCTCCCGGCACTGTTCAGCATTTAGGCTTACCCTAGATATTGTTCGCCAAGCGGTTTTTTCTCTGTCCTTAAAAAAACTAAAAAAAAAATAAGAATAAGATAGATATAACAGGTATTAAAAAAAACATGGATAAATAAAAAAACACATTAACAATAAAAAATTTCTAGATATAAACTTATAACTACAAACAAGTTAGAAGAAAAAAGCTACGGGCGTAGCTTTCATTTTTAAAGAATCCATTAAATATGATAATATTAAAATTTATATTAACACTAAAGGTTTAGAATTTATAAAAAATAAATTTAAAAAATTTATTATGTAAATTTACAAAACATAAATGTTTATATCCCCCTTTACGCGGAAAAAACAAAATCTTTGATGATTTAAATAATATAACAGATAAAAAACACATTAATCTTTGGCGATTTTAACGCCCACTCTAAAAAAATGGAGTAAAATGGACGGAAAAATATTAGAGGAAAGATAACAGAAAAATTTATTATAACAAAGGTCATTAGTAGTTTTTAAATAATAATAATCCAACACAAAAAAACCAGGAAACTCCCGATCTATTTTTTAATAAGCAAAAAATGCTAGATATATGATAAAATCGATAAGAAAATGGGCAATACTTAGGATCTGATAATCTACCAATACAAGTGGTAATGAAAATAAAAAAGAGATAACAAAATGGTAAAGAACATTTGATAATTCGGAAAATGAATGAAGAATTATTTAGAACGAATTTTAAAAAATTCA
>CATIXD010000029.1:0-10195 GCA_949710005.1 Ricordea florida
TAAAACAGAATAGAATGACTAATAAGGTATAGCAAAATTAAAACAGAATAGAATGACTAATAAGGTATAGCAAAATTAAAACAGAATAGAATGACTAATAAGGTATAGCAAAATTAAAACAGAATAGAATGACTAATAAGGTATAGCAAAATTAAAACAGAATAGAATGACTAATAAGGTATAGCAAAATTAAAACAGAATAGAATGACTAATAAGGTATAGCAAAATTAAAACAGAATAGAATGACTAATAAGGTATAGCAAAATTAAAACAGAATAGAATGACTAATAAGGTATAGCAAAATTAAAACAGAATAGAATGACTAATAAGGTATAGCAAAATTAAAACAGAATAGAATGACTAATAAGGTATAGCAAAATTAAAACAGAATAGAATGACTAATAAGGTATAGCAAAATTAAAACAGAATAGAATGACTAATAAGGTATAGCAAAATTAAAACAGAATAGAATGACTAATAAGGTATAGCAAAATTAAAACAGAATAGAATGACTAATAAGGTATAGCAAAATTAAAACAGAATAGAATGACTAATAAGGTATAGCAAAATTAAAACAGAATAGAATGACTAATAAGGTATAGCAAAATTAAAACAGAATAGAATGACTAATAAGGTATAGCAAAATTAAAACAGAATAGAATGACTAATAAGGTATAGCAAAATTAAAACAGAATAGAATGACTAATAAGGTATAGCAAAATTAAAACAGAATAGAATGACTAATAAGGTATAGCAAAATTAAAACAGAATAGAATGACTAATAAGGTATAGCAAAATTAAAACAGAATAGAATGACTAATAAGGTATAGCAAAATTAAAACAGAATAGAATGACTAATAAGGTATAGCAAAATTAAAACAGAATAGAATGACTAATAAGGTATAGCAAAATTAAAACAGAATAGAATGACTAATAAGGTATAGCAAAATTAAAACAGAATAGAATGACTAATAAGGTATAGCAAAATTAAAACAGAATAGAATGACTAATAAGGTATAGCAAAATTAAAACAGAATAGAATGACTAATAAGGTATAGCAAAATTAAAACAGAATAGAATGACTAATAAGGTATAGCAAAATTAAAACAGAATAGAATGACTAATAAGGTATAGCAAAATTAAAACAGAATAGAATGACTAATAAGGTATAGCAAAATTAAAACAGAATAGAATGACTAATAAGGTATAGCAAAATTAAAACAGAATAGAATGACTAATAAGGTATAGCAAAATTAAAACAGAATAGAATGACTAATAAGGTATAGCAAAATTAAAACAGAATAGAATGACTAATAAGGTATAGCAAAATTAAAACAGAATAGAATGACTAATAAGGTATAGCAAAATTAAAACAGAATAGAATGACTAATAAGGTATAGCAAAATTAAAACAGAATAGAATGACTAATAAGGTATAGCAAAATTAAAACAGAATAGAATGACTAATAAGGTATAGCAAAATTAAAACAGAATAGAATGACTAATAAGGTATAGCAAAATTAAAACAGAATAGAATGACTAATAAGGTATAGCAAAATTAAAACAGAATAGAATGACTAATAAGGTATAGCAAAATTAAAACAGAATAGAATGACTAATAAGGTATAGCAAAATTAAAACAGAATAGAATGACTAATAAGGTATAGCAAAATTAAAACAGAATAGAATGACTAATAAGGTATAGCAAAATTAAAACAGAATAGAATGACTAATAAGGTATAGCAAAATTAAAACAGAATAGAATGACTAATAAGGTATAGCAAAATTAAAACAGAATAGAATGACTAATAAGGTATAGCAAAATTAAAACAGAATAGAATGACTAATAAGGTATAGCAAAATTAAAACAGAATAGAATGACTAATAAGGTATAGCAAAATTAAAACAGAATAGAATGACTAATAAGGTATAGCAAAATTAAAACAGAATAGAATGACTAATAAGGTATAGCAAAATTAAAACAGAATAGAATGACTAATAAGGTATAGCAAAATTAAAACAGAATAGAATGACTAATAAGGTATAGCAAAATTAAAACAGAATAGAATGACTAATAAGGTATAGCAAAATTAAAACAGAATAGAATGACTAATAAGGTATAGCAAAATTAAAACAGAATAGAATGACTAATAAGGTATAGCAAAATTAAAACAGAATAGAATGACTAATAAGGTATAGCAAAATTAAAACAGAATAGAATGACTAATAAGGTATAGCAAAATTAAAACAGAATAGAATGACTAATAAGGTATAGCAAAATTAAAACAGAATAGAATGACTAATAAGGTATAGCAAAATTAAAACAGAATAGAATGACTAATAAGGTATAGCAAAATTAAAACAGAATAGAATGACTAATAAGGTATAGCAAAATTAAAACAGAATAGAATGACTAATAAGGTATAGCAAAATTAAAACAGAATAGAATGACTAATAAGGTATAGCAAAATTAAAACAGAATAGAATGACTAATAAGGTATAGCAAAATTAAAACAGAATAGAATGACTAATAAGGTATAGCAAAATTAAAACAGAATAGAATGACTAATAAGGTATAGCAAAATTAAAACAGAATAGAATGACTAATAAGGTATAGCAAAATTAAAACAGAATAGAATGACTAATAAGGTATAGCAAAATTAAAACAGAATAGAATGACTAATAAGGTATAGCAAAATTAAAACAGAATAGAATGACTAATAAGGTATAGCAAAATTAAAACAGAATAGAATGACTAATAAGGTATAGCAAAATTAAAACAGAATAGAATGACTAATAAGGTATAGCAAAATTAAAACAGAATAGAATGACTAATAAGGTATAGCAAAATTAAAACAGAATAGAATGACTAATAAGGTATAGCAAAATTAAAACAGAATAGAATGACTAATAAGGTATAGCAAAATTAAAACAGAATAGAATGACTAATAAGGTATAGCAAAATTAAAACAGAATAGAATGACTAATAAGGTATAGCAAATTTTTATTATTTAAAAATTTTATTAACTCTTAAACATATTTTATATTAATAATTTTAAATATAAATAAAAATATAAAATAATAAATATATATTCGATTTGTTATTGTTTATATTTATTTTATCACAATAAATATAAACATAATTGAATATATAAAATAACATTCTTTAATTAAAAAATTTATAAAAACTTTTATATAAATTAAACTATTAAGATAATATTAAACATATTTTATATTAATAATTTTAAATATAAATAAAAATATAAAATAATAAATATATATTCGATTTGTTATTGTTTATATTTATTTTATCACAATAAATATAAACATAATTGAATATATAAAATAACATTTTTTTAATTAAAAAATTTATAAAAACTTTTATATAAATTAAACTATTAAGATAATATTAAACATATTTTATATTAATAATTTTAAATATAAATTAAAAATATAAAATAATAAATATATATTCGATTTGTTATTGTTTATATTTATTTTATCATAATAAATATAAACATAATTGAATATATAAAATAACATTTTTTTAATTAAAAAATTTATAAAAACTTTTATATAAATTAAGCTATTAAGATAATATTAAACATATTTTATATTAATAATTTTAAATATAAATTAAAAATATAAAATAATAAATATATATTCGATTTGTTATTGTTTATATTTATTTTATCATAATAAATATAAACATAATTGAATATATAAAATAACATTCTTTAATTAAAAAATTTATAAAAACTTTTATATAAATTAAGCTATTAAGATAATATTAAACATATTTTATATTAATAATTTTAAATATAAATTAAAAATATAAAATAATAAATATATATTCGATTTGTTATTGTTTATATTTATTTTATCACAATAAATATAAACATAATTGAATATATAAAATAACATTCTTTAATTGAAAAATTTATAAAAACTTTTATATAAATTAAACTATTAAGATAATATTAAACATATTTTATATTAATAATTTTAAATATAAATTAAAAATATAAAATAATAAATATATATTCGATTTGTTATTGTTTATATTTATTTTATCACAATAAATATAAACATAATTGAATATATAAAATAACATTCTTTAATTAAAAAATTTATAAAAATTTTTATATAAATTAAACTATTAAGATAATATTAAACATATTTTATATTAATAATTTTAAATATAAATTAAAAATATAAAATAACATTCTTTAATTAAAAAATTTATAAAAACTTTTATATAAATTAAACTATTAAGATAATATTAAACATATTTTATATTAATAATTTTAAATATAAATTAAAAATATAAAATAATAAATATATATTCGATTTGTTATTGTTTATATTTATTTTATCACAATAAATATAAACATAATTGAATATATAAAATAACATTCTTTAATTAAAAAATTTATAAAAATTTTTATATAAATTAAACTATTAAGATAATATTAAACATATTTTATATTAATAATTTTAAATATAAATTAAAAATATAAAATAACATTCTTTAATTAAAAAATTTATAAAAACTTTTATATAAATTAAACTATTAAGATAATATTAAACATATTTTATATTAATAATTTTAAATATAAATTAAAAATATAAAATAATAAATATATATTCGATTTGTTATTGTTTATATTTATTTTATCACAATAAATATAAACATAATTGAATATATATAAAATAACATTCTTTAATTGAAAAATTTATAAAAACTTTTATATAAATAAAGCTATTAAAATAATATTAAACACCTAAAATTTCTTTTAAAAATACATTAACTATAATAAATAATAAATTTATTTTACAATTTAAAAAATTGCTCTATTATAAAAAATCAATTATTATCAAATATTAAATCAAAATTATAAAATATAAGACCATTATCATCAAAATTAGGTTCATATGAACTTCAACTTAAAATATAAAAAAAATCAAATCATAGATTTAAAATAATACAATACATAAAAAAATTTACACCAGAAATATAATTTAAAAATTTTAATATTATAAATATAATAAGTATTATTGCACTTATAAAAAATAAAAAAAATACATACTCGTAATAAAAAATATATTTTAATTTAAAAAAAATAAACAATACTAAAAATAACAAAGAAATAGGTATAGATATCCCTAAATAAATTAAAGTAGTAATATAAAAAAACGAAGTAAAATACGATTTAAATAAACATTTAATAAAACATAAATAATTTAAAAATCTACTTCAATATTTCCTCTCATCAAATAAAATAAAATATATAATTATAAAAATTAATAAGATAAAAAATAATAAAAAAATTTCTAAAATAATAACTCAAAACATAAGATATAAATAAAAATATTATAAACAATTAAAATTTTATTATAAAATTTATTAAAATATATAAATATCTTAATTAAATAATTACTAATAATAGTATTCAATAAATAACCTCAACTTAAATTAAACGATTTAAATTTTATTAAGTTTTTAAATATTAATAATATAAACAAATACTTTAAAATTTTATAAAGTAGGTTTTTAAGTTTTTTCAAAAATACTTTAAATAAAGGTGAGTTTATATGAAACTTAATTATAAATAAAAAAATATTTTTTTTAATTTAAATATAAATAAAATAATACAAATTTGAAAAAAAAATTATAAACACAATAAATAATATAAATAAAAATAATAATAAAAAAATTTTAAATATAATAAAATAATTATAATAAGATTTATTTTTCAAAATATAAATATAACAACAACCTAAAAAATGACAAAAAATTGGAAAAAAATACATTACTCAAAAAATTGTTCATCAACCTATAAAATACAAAAATGGTATTAAAAAAGGTAAAAACTTACATAAAAAACTTATTATAATAAAATAAATATTGAATAAAAATAATTTGAATTTAAAAAAAATCTTATAAATTTTAATATATAAAAATTTAACAAAAACAATTATAAACGATATAAACAAAGGTAAAAAAATATCAATAAATAAATAAAAATTATTTTTTAAACAAAAAAAAAATAAAAAAAGAAACTCTTTTCAAATTATTAATAAATAATATATATATTTATAAATATAATTAAAAATTTTATTATATAAAATATTAAAATATTTGTAAAAATTATTATAACATACATAAAAAAATAGAATATAATTTCATATTATAATATAAAAATAAAAAACTAAAAAATATATTTTTTTTAGAAATAAAGTTTTTAATTTATAAATTACCTCTTTAAAATGTAAATATAAATAAAAATAATAAAATAAAATAATAAAATAAATATTTTTATATTTAATAATAAATGAATTAAAATTTAAATTGTAAAATATGAATTTAAATATAAAAAAATAAATATTAAATCTTAAACAATTAATACTTTTATATTTTATAATTAAAAATTTTAAATAATTAATAACTAAAAATAAGATATAAATACAAAAAACAAAACAAAATAATAAATATACTTATTAATTTAATATATATAAAAAAAAATGTATATATATATAACTTATAAACTATAAATATAAAATAATAAAAACATATAAAAAAAACAAAAAAATTATAAAAAAATTTAATAATCAAATTAAAACAAAATATTACCAAAGTTAAAAAATTTATTATATACACCTTAAGTATATAAGTTCACCAACTTATAACTAATTTTACACGATTATTGTTATGTATAAAATATTTATTTAATAATAAATTTAAGAAAATGATAATAAATTCATAAATTACTAAAACAGAAACAATATTAAATTATCTGTATTTATTTAAAATTAAATTTATAAAAACCTTTTTTTTTACAAACATTATTTATAATAGATGATTAATTTTGAATTTAAATATAAATAAAAATTAAAAATCTCTAAATTTATCTTTACTAATTTTATTAACTAAATTAATTACCTCATTATCTCTTTTTCATAATTTATTGCACTCATTTATTCTATTTTTTTTCATTTCTTCAACTACTTTTATTTTATCACCAGATTTATATCTAATTATCTCATCTTTACATTGATCCTCTATCATCTCTTCAATACAAGAAACAGTATTATGATAATTTAAATCTCAACCTATTTTATTCACATAAACAGGAATATCTGATAACAAAGGCTCTTCTCATTTTGAAGTAACAAATTTAAAATTTTTATAATCAAAATAAACAAAATCAGATAAACAATTCTTTAAGAAATTTATTTGATAAGAATCTAAATTATTAAAATAAATACATTTCATAACGTAAAAATAATTTTTAATAGTATAATATCTAAAAGAAATAACATAAGGTTTTTTTACATCACTATAAGTAAAAAACTCTAAATAACCAATATCAGTACTTTCTGAAGCTTTTCTATTAACTTCTAAACAAGACATTATTGAACTTTGAATTTTACGCCTTATATAAATTCTAACATTATTTCTAATATAATACTCATATTTATTAAAAAAATCTACTCACATCTCTGAAAATCTTTTGGATTCTTCAGATGTAAAAGTTCTTTTAGTATCTAAAGATTTTGGATCATAAAATTTCTTAACGTACCCAGCTTCTTTTAATTTCTCATTGAATAAAATTAATAATTCTTTTTTCTCATTTTCAATAATATCCTCCAACTTTTCATCAGTTATAACTTCAATTAAAACTTTAATATCTCTTAAATCATGAACATCAATTAAACCTCTTGGTATATATAAACCAAACTCGCCTTGACATAAATACATTATAAAAGGACCATAAGAAACATCTTCTTGTTTATAAGGAAAATTCTTACCAAAATTAAAATCTCTAAACATATATTTAGTTACAAATTCATAAGCATCTTTAGAATTTTTTAACTCATTAATAAAAACCTTTAAATAACACTCTCTATAAAAATCATTATCCTCTAAAGAAGGTTTAAAAGTATGCTCTCCTCTTTCTTTACAAGAACAACCATAAAAAATTAATTCATTTCCATCATAAATAAAAAAAAAATACAATCAACATAAAACACAATAAAAAAAAAATATCAATATAAAAATTAAAAAATTTTTTATGAAAACTTTTTTTGAAATATAATAAAAATATTTACAAAATAAAAGACCAAAAATACTTAAAAAAACAAATAATGTTAAATTTAAAAAATAAACATAATATGAAAAAATATCTAAAAATAATAATAAAAAATTTGTTGATAAAAATATAAAAATAAAAATAGAGAGCAAAATTCTATTAATATTATAAATAAACACCATTTTTTCAATGAAAATTATTTTTAAAATGAAATAATACCAAACTAACTTATGACTCAACAAAAATAAAACTCCTTTAATAAAAAAATAATATAATATATTTTAATTATAAAAAATTGTTTTATGTAAATTTTAAATATATAAGTTCACCAACTTATAACTAATTTTATACTACTATTTTTATGTATAAAAATTATATTAAATAGCGTTTTTATTGATTTAATAATAAATTTAATTCTTAATAAAATAACTTTTTTAAACAAAATAATTATAAACCCAAAATCATTGAATTCCTTCCACATTAATAAACAAACATAAAAAATTTAAACTATTATTTAAAAACTCCAACATATATATATAATAAATTGAAGGTATTAAAATAAATATGAGAGATAATAAAATAAATAAAAAAATTACAAATTCAGTAAAAAAATTATTAGATTTATAACAATTTACATATTTTATATTAAAATATGTAAATTTATTAACATAAAATTTTAAAAAATAATAATTAATTAATAAATAATAAATATCAAAAATAAATAACTTAAATATATAAATATTAAATTTAAATAAATTTAAAAAACAATATAAAAAAATAATACTAACATTTAAAAACAAAATAATATAAAAATAAATATAACATTTTATAATTGAGAAAGTAATATAAATATAAAAAATATTATCTTTAATTAATTTATAACTCAACAAAAATAAAAGTAATTCCCGGCATATACTTTTATATAATGAATGTATATAAGTTCACCAACTTATAACTAATTTTATATAAATATTATAATATATAAAAATATTAAATAATATAAAAAATAAAATTTTAATAATATAACGCTTAAATAATAATAATAAATTTATAATATTAATTTCAATTAGTACATTTAATAAAAAAATCTAAAGAATTTTCTGAAGAAAAATTAATTTCTTTATTATATATATTACTATAAAAAACAGATTTCTTATTTTTAGAAATTTCATAAATCTTAGATAATCGCTCAAATTTTTAAGTCTTTCTTCTTTTATAACATCTCCAAATTCTTTTTCAGTAAACACTTCACCAGGTCTAATACCATTTATAATATTATCTACAAAATAACCCCTATAATCCATAAGATCAGTATAATAATCTTTATTTGTTTCAAACAAATCTTTATTTCTTGCCGTAAAATCAACTTTATAAGCAGTATAATAAGGTTCACCAGTTTCAGCATCTCTAACTATTTTATTAGATAATAAATTATCCATAATCTTTATATCTTGTTCATTCCAACCTTTAAAATACGGTAAATAATATTTTATTAAAATTTCATCTCAAAAAGATTTTTCTTTATACTCATAATGTATTTCAGATAATTCATTAAATATTTTTCCATCTCAATGATAAAATGTTTCTTCTTCAATAAAAGCTCTTCAAGAAATAAAATAACATCTAGATATTGCCTCAAGACACACTACTTCTAATTCTTCATTTACACAAGACATAACTTCATTAAAATGATTTTTTAGAAAATCTGATAAATAATTTATAATTTTTAAATTATTAAAAAAATTTCTTAAAGAAGATCCAGGTACTTTATAAAGAAAATGAGGGACTAATTCCATTATCTTTAACATTTTTAGAAATTTCAAATATATTTAAAGTTTTTTCAATAAATTTTTCTAAATATTGATTTGAATAATCAACATACATTTTAAAACAAGACCTATGACCAGTAAATTGTGTTAAAATATGAGTATCTCTAATATCAACAGGTTTTAATAAATGAGGTGGTATAAATATACCTTCTTTATGAAAATTTTTAACTGCAATAAAATCTCTAATAGTATCTTTATAATTATCAGGATGGTCATCAAATAATTCAGCATACAATCTTAGTCTATGAATAGTATATTTTAAAAAATCTCCTAT
>CATIXD010000032.1:0-11386 GCA_949710005.1 Ricordea florida
TTGCTTGCAGAACTTGCTATAAAGTCTGACTCGAGAACTGTTAGAATCTTTTCTGGGTTGATGATTTCCTTTACCTTTGTGGTGAGAGCAAAGTGTTCATAGGTTTCACTAACCACTACCTCATTGCACACTCCTTCGTTCTTGGCACTATCAGATGTAGACTTGCAAACCTTGCCGATTATACCCCATACCAGTAAGGATCTCTCACCATACGGGTCATCTTCACCTCCCACGAGAACTTCTCTGGGCCTGACAACACTAGGGCAATCATTTCCAATAAGCAAGGAGACCTCCACATTGGTGTCATACGGCATTAGTTTGTTGGCAATAGGGCGTAGATGTTCCCACTGTTGAGCGACTCTGGCCTTGGGAATCTGTGACCGGCTGGATGGAATGGCACCTCGTTTGAACAACATTGGCAACTTCACTGCATGTTATAATCCAACACTTCAACTCCACAAATACGGTTGCTTGAAATATGTACATTTCTCTCTTGTACTGTGGTCAGCAGTACATCAGTTGGTGGGCCTTGCAAGTCCACTTGATCACAAAGACTTTGTGACACAAAACTCACGTTAGACTGGTCATCCAATACTGCATACTGTAAGACTTCTTTACAGGGTTCACTTGCACGTCTGACCCACACTGGCACAATAATGGCATGGTCCAAACCACCCTCTTGTTCTGGGATTGTACAAACATTTGTACAGCTCGAAATGCTCTCACCAGAGGCTTTCTGCTGATGGAGGCAGGTTGGATGAATTCCAAAACAAATGCGGCATACAAGTTTGTCCTTACAGGAGGCTACTTGATCAATCAATCAATCAATCAAGTTATTTATTGTCGATAACGTAGGGAGTGGTCGCCCAGTCTCCCGAGCCAGGGGCTCATGTAAGAAACGCTCGACATATATAATTACAACTACATGTACAAGGGCAACCGACCTTGGTTTAGAGAAACCGTCTTCGGTTAAAGAAACCGCCCTCGATTGGTTTAACCCATCCACGGTTGTACTAAAGTGTACCGAACACCGTAGTAGCCGATTATCGTTTCAAATAACCGACCTCGTTTTTCCAACCGTACTCGGTAGTGTCAATGTCCGACCTTGCTTCTTAAACCGTACACGGTTAGTCATTGCTCTTAAATCCGTAGTTAGTTTATAAATAGGGAAAATGTCCCAAAGGAATTGAAATCACAAAACGCTGAATCAGCTATTATGTTATAGTAGATAATCTGTATTCGTTAATGCAACTTTATGACGCCGAACCACGCGAGTGGTAACTTAGCAAATTCATTAGTCAGTGGCTCTCCTAACTTCGATACATTTCTCCCTGAAAACTATGAACATCAATGAAATAATCGATTTAGAAAGAGGACCACGGTCTGCTCTAATCGAGTGGCTTCAGAGGCGCTACTTGCTTGCAGACCCGCTTCAGTGTGCACGGTGCGGGGGCACCCAACGACCAAATTTTTCCAAATACCTCAGAAGTGCCTTAAATGGATTTTTCTATGCTTTAGAAGCCTGTTTCATTAATTTGGAGCTGCCCTAAAAACTATCTATCTGTTCGGATTTCTTAGGGGAACTGTATTCGTCTCGAAAATCCTAGGCGGCCTTTTTGGCTCATCCGAAAGTTTTAGCTACCTTTATAGGTCTGTTCGAAAAATGAAGGACTGGTGCTAGCATTGCTGTCGTTAGAAATTTTTAGGAGACCTTTTTTGTAAAAGCTTGCGTCTATGAAAAGATTCCGAAAATTTTAGGCAAACCGTAACGCGTATCCGAAGATTGCGGGGGAGTAACTTTTTTATTCGAAAGTATTAGGGGAAGAAATCACATGCTACTGAACAGAGACAAACATTACCGTCGACCATATCTTCCATAACTTAGAAAAATAAACGAATAAAGCATTCAGATCACTTAGATCAGTTAGATGTAAGGTGAATGTTACTTCGTTGAATGCTATTACCTATACATGTTTGAAACCGATAAAATTTCTGAGCCAGTTTTTAATTTGATCGCGGAAAAGCGTTTGAAACAATGAGAAAACAAATCTAGTATAAACGTATCCAGCTTATCCATAAGCGTTAAGGCCATCCTCTTTTTTTTCTCCGTTTAGCGTCGTCCGACCGACCCAAATTTCTGGCATTTAAAAAAAAAATTTAACGACGTAGTTGGACCATTTTTCACTTGAAATAATTATTGACTTTTTTTTAGCTTTCTTTTTTTTCAATCCGACCGACCGACCCAACATCAGAAAACGCATTCGACGCTAAACGAAAAAAAAGGATGGTCTAAGTTTTATCGCGTCGGAATGGTCGGTCAACACCTTTTAAAGACTGATTTGGTGAATTTGGACTGCCTTCTCAGATAAATTTTGCTTAGATTTTCAGTGCCCTTCTTGTCGGGCCATGCGAATCTCGCAAAACTGCAGAAACTGTTTTACTCCTTGCTGCCGATAGTCCTTGTAGTAATGCACCTATCAATGTTAAGCCGGCGGTGAAGGGGAGGGGGGGGGGGCAGAGCATGGGGTGGGCATTTGACTGACCTTGTTCTCCCGGAGGAGGGAATATTTGAATCTTTCTTCGCCCGAGTTGGGGATATTTTATTACCGACTCGGAAGAAAGAGACTGAGACCGAGTATATGTTTCCCGCTTCCACGCTTCAAGCATGCGCCGTACGGTCTGATTGAGATTGAGCTCAGCATTAGGTTAGGGACGGACCATTAGAAAAGTGATGGGGGGGGGGGGTGGGGAAAAACCCAAAAAAAATTCATGCAAGTGTTTTCGGATCACGTCATCAATCTATTTTGTTGTAGCGTGGTAGTTGTTCGTCATGCCTTTTCACATTTGTCTTTTTTTTTTTCTGCGATGCCTTGTTGAGATGTTGGTGAATGCTGAACAAGAAATGGATTCTGCGAGAGACTGTAAGTAAAACTTAAGTATTGAGAAAACTTGAATATCAAACAAATCCCGTGAATTATCGTTTTGGTATTCAGTTTATCTTACTGCTGAGCTAAACAAACTCTTAGGCATAAGTGATAAGTGGTTGTCAACCCGTTTACTTCAGATATATTTTTTCTGTTTGTCCGTCTTCTAGTCTTCTTCTGCTGTTTAGAAGACCACAGAAAACTTCAAATATAGAAAACAACGCTAAAAAAGCATCTAAGAAGGGAAACGTGTCTGATAGGTAGCCTTTCAAAATGCCAGCATCATTAGACACTATATCATGAGGCAAAAGAACGTGAAGGAATTTTCAGAATTTTTTACGAAACCTCGAACGTTATTACTGGAAAATGAATATAAAAGTAGGAGAGGATTGAAGAAGAAGTTAATTTATTATAATGAGCATACTGTTATCATCCGAGGACTTTACAGACTTTAGTGACTTTCCAGGGGCAGAAAGATATAATAAATTGTAGCGGGCACAAAGCAGCCTGACAAAGAAGCCTTGAAAAATGGGGAGCATTAACCAAAGTACTTTGTGCAGAAATAGAATACTGTACCAAAGCTTTGTTTTGATTTTCAAGCATTCAACTGAATAATGCGATCTCACAACCGTAGCTTCTATTGAAATGCCAATTTTTGTTTCGAGTTTTCGTAAATGCCCTAGTATTCGAATCACGATGTTAATAACGACTGATCACTTATACATATCACTTGACAACTATGTTTACATGTAAATGTTCCCTTTGTTTCGTTAAAATCGTATATTTAATAAAACTGAAGACCTGCAGCTTAGACTTGTTATTTGTTTATAGTTGTATGACTGCATGACGGAATGCCGTCTAGCGGTAAAAGAAGGCTATTTACAGAAACTAAATTTACGAAGTTGATTATCTTTTCAGTCATCTGCAATTTTGCATTCTAACATCTGCGTGGCTTTTTTACACCCCTTCCAATTTTTATAGCCGTCAATTTCTTCCGATATTCTATAGATATTTACGTTCTTTACGTTTTTAGCCAGTTTGCAGCTATCCCGTACCAATGATCGCAATTTCATGAGTTTTCCGCACCGCTGCTAAAGCGCTGCTCACCGCTTCCGATATACCGTAAACCGATATCTCGTAAACACATTCTTGGCATATTTGAAGCCTATTTACAGCGTTTCCGCACCGCTGTCAAATCGCTGTTTAACGCTGTTAAACCGATGTTCGTTGCAGCGTTTAGCAGCCAAAATTTGCGACTGCTGCAGCCAGCCAATTCACAGCGGTTTTGCAGCGCTTCGTGAAGCTGCTCTGCAGCGCTGCAACAGCGCTGCCCATTCCGTACGGGTGCTTCCCTGAATCGCTTTCGCCTTCACTTTTCTTAAAGGCCGTTCACACATGTTCTCTGACTCCTTTCTTTTCCTTTTCTACCAACCACAGGTATAAAGCTGCGCGGATCCTTATGATAAGCAAGGTAAGCTGCTATTAAAAAAAAAATTAACATTACCACACATGAGGAGCTTAGGCTACAAAAAAATTTCTGACCAGGAGGTCTTCTAATCTCGTACATTACTTGTCACCGCCTGCCGGAAACAATCAATGAAGCCTTTTTTTCTCTCACTTCTTGTTTCATTACCGAGGTTGTCGCGACTGTCGGGTGTGAATATTTCGCCTAAGTTTCTGTCGTTTTACTGTATAACGCTGGTTGCATTTGCGAAGCTATGACCAAAATGGCTACAATACTTATTACTCCTGGCAAGTCTTAAATCTACTTTAATTTAACGGGATGATGCCGGCAAAACGAATCCGTTTTGACCTACGTCAAGTTCGACCACTACACTGCTAAACGAGAGCTGCAAATTATTTGTGTAGGAAATCCTTACTTGGTTATCGACTTTGGTAAGTTTAACTTTGTTTAGCCGAGCAATTGCTGATAAGTCGTGATTTTTAATAATTCAGTTTTTTGTTGATGAAAAATACTTAGAAAATATATCGAGCGCAAATAATTTTTTACGCACGTGTTCTCTGATGATGTATTTCACATAATTTTTGATAATGTATTACAAAACGATTCTGTCCAGATTTCTCGATATTTTATCAATTTTGCTCTATCACACGCCGCCCAACAAACGATCGCTAGCCTCTAGCATTTGGCGCTTTCCTATTTTGCTTTTGCATTTTGATCACCGTCTCATGAAAGTGCTTTTTTCATTTCTGGCGAGAAATATGTACCGCGCGTATTTGTTTGGCGCCCAGATCAGTGCCATCAGTAATCACGAAAAAAGTAAGTAGCATTTGATGTTTAAAATTATTATTCTGGATTATTCTATTCTAGTTCAACACTCGAGAGAGTCAGCTCTTTTCTCAAAAAAATTTCGCAGACAATTAATCTCGCTGGGTCATGCTGGGTCGATCCCCTTGTTTCCCGAGCTTTTGCTATCTGCACTGCATAGTATTAACCTGTAGTATCCTGGGTAGTGTATACCTGAAATCTACAGTTAACTTGCAAAAATGCTCTAATCATTCCTGTAGTATCCTGGGTAGTGTATACCTGAAATCTACAGTTAACTTGCAAAAATGCTCTAATCATTCCTGTAGTATCCTGGGTAGTGTATACCTGAAATCTACAGTTAACTTGCATAAATGCTCTAATCATTCCTGTAGTATCCTGGGTAGTGTATACCTGAAATCTACAGTTAACTTGCACAAATGCTCTAATCAATGCTGTAGTATCCCCGCTGATGTATACCTAAAAAACACATAACATTGACTTATTTCATTTGACTTATGGAAATGATAATCTTATTCAACTCTTACCCTTTTTGAACATTCATAGTCAATTAACAGCTTTCTCTCAATCCATCTTATTTTTTAAGCACGCGCTCGAACTTTCACAAAGCAGAGTAAAAGAGCCGTATATTAGAACATTTACTGCAGTATTTTGTGTTACTGATCTAGGAGCCTATGAATTTGGTGATTTTGCGATAATGACATATCGCCAGGACTATTTCATTTCCTTGATATAAAAGCAGTAAAAAAAAATCTTAAATCATATCGGTACTTGTCTGTTAATTGTTGTTTCTGTCGGCTTTATAAGGATTTGTTGCCTTTACATGCTGATACAGGACCATAAAATAGTTAGCGCGTTTGTTAAATTTGGTAATGTTAAATTAGAGTCTAAGGAGCTACGTTTACTAATTTTACGAAAAACATTTTCCCGGCCTTTTAGGAAGCGGCTTAAATAGTCTCAACGTTGCAGTGCAGTCACAAAACTGAATTATTGAGTTTACCTCCATTTCATACTATCTTACTCCCCGAGACTAAAAAAGGCGGTATGTAAAATTTTTACGCCGCTTTATTATTACCAAAATAGTAAGTGCCTCGAAAGAGCGGTTAGCGGAGCAGAAAAACCTTGCTTTAATCGGATGTTGCGGTTACCTTCATTTCAATTTATGGTAGCTTGAGTTACTCTTTTGTGGGCAATTTACGGAAGTCCTGGGGTATTCAGCCGACACCTCAAGAGCCCAGAACTGTCAGACCTTGGTTTTGAATTACGTATGCAAATTAGCTGGTTGCACATTCAATGTGCAGCCAGCTAATTTGCATAACATTTTTTCGCGCTTCAAAGCTCGTCATGTTATATAGCAACCAGAAAATGTTGCTTTCTCTTTCTCATTATGAAGCATCAAAGTTGTCCTATGTTTTATGGCATTAGTAAGCTCAAACTATTCAAATTGTTGTTTCCTAATTCGGATTTCTGTGTAATCACGTGTTATGCTTCTTTCACTAACAGTAGCCACATGCAGTATTAGACCGCGCATTTTTTTCATTGGCATCAATGATAGTAAATTGCTACCACCATGTGACCAATAAGTTCCCGTATCACTCTACATGTTTTGAGATGTATACCGTTACTTGGGGGTTCACATGGTGAAGACAGAATTATCCAAGTTTTTCTTTTTTTTGAAGCATCGATGATCGTAAATTGCAACCATCATGTGACCAATAAGTTCCCGTATCACTCTACATGTTTTGAGATGTATACCGTTGCTTGGGGGTTCACATGGTGAAGACAGAATTATCACCAGTTTTTCTTTTTTCTTTGGAGCATCGATGATCGTAAATTGCAACCATCATGTGACCAATAAGTTCCCGTATCACTCCACATGTTTTGAGATGTATACCGTTACTTGGGGGTTCACATGGTGAAGACAGAATTATCACAAGTTTTCCTTTTTTTCTTTTGAGCATCGATGATCGTAAATTGCAACCATCATGTGACCAATAAGTTCCCGTATCACTCCACATGTTTTGAGATGTATACCGTTACTTGGGGGTTCACATGGTGAAGACAGAATTATCACAAGTTTTCCTTTTTTTCTTTTGAGCATCGATGATCGTAAATTGCTACCACCATGTGACCAATAACTGCAATAAGTTCCCGTATCACTCTACATGTTTTGAGATGTATACCGTTACTTGGGGGTTCACATGGTGAAGACAGAATTATCGCAAGTTTTTGGCTTCTTTTTTAGCATTGATGATCGTAAATTGCAATCATCATGTGACCAATAAGTTCCCGTATCACTCCACATGTTTTGAGATGTATACCGTTACTTGGGGGTTCACATGGTGAAGACAGAATTATCGCAATTTTTTCATATCCATCGATCAGATCGTAAGTGATTCCCTATTGTAGTGGAAGTGGTTTCGTCTGGAATGCATGCTGTTGGTTTTGTGTCAAGTGTTTGTTTTATATATGCTTATTACAAGTCGTTTTTCAGTCTTTCATCTGCTTGTTACCACGCAAAGGTATGTGTACAGTGCTATTTCAAATGCTAGTATATTCAGGTAGCCTTGGTAGTTTAACAATCTGAAGTAATTGATTCGCTCTTCCAGGCCAGGACAGCTACTGGATGAGCCTGGGTATAGTATTAAGAATTAGTATAGGTAACTGATAGCATGATTTGGAGTGATATTTGGCATAAATACCACGAATGATATTTCAATATTGTTATATGTGATTTCACGAGCCGTTTAGGTGAGTGAAATTTGAGACAATTTTGAAATATCACCAGTGGTATTTATGCCAAATATTATGTATAAACAGGAGCCCATCATGGGCTCCTGGTATAAATCATGCTATTATATGTTTATACTACTACCCGCAAAAGGTTTGTAATTTTATATGTAGGTATTTCAAATTAAGCTGAAATACCACTGCTCTAAGGCAATCTAATTGCAAAAATTTCTCCTGTAGTAGTATAAGTATTAAAATAAACAACTGAATTCGAAGAGTGTTTTTCGCGAGCTCTTATATAGCAATTTAAAAATTAGACAGCCTTTTAAGAGCGACCGACTGTAAATATCGACCAAATTCGACTTTTTGTGGCACAAGTTCAAAATTCGAATTTCGCTCATTTTTGGTTCATCCATAACCCTTAATGAATAATGGAAGTTTTCCCAAATAACGTGTTCTTTTGTCAAAATTCGAGAAAAACAATTTTGTCCCGTTCGGAGCTGGAAATCCACATCCGGCGAAGCGAAATTTTACACAAATTTCATTGACTCGTATTTTGTATTCTGAAGGATTTTAGAAGCGAACAGAGAATTGAACATTTTGTAATCGTGCAGCTAAGATTAGATTATAATTTGCTTCGTCGGTAACCCTGTCCTTGAGATAATGATTAAATCATGTTAACTTCGTCTTAGGGAAAAGGAGGAGCAAGGGTGGCAGAGTTGGTTAGTGCGCAGCCTTCGGTCCACGAGGTCCCGAGTTCGATCCCCGTTGTCAACACAAACGTATTTCAACCCTCCTTTCTCTGTAGCTTTGACTAGCTTTAAATACCCTTAAGACGGAGCATTAATGGAGAGATGGGGGTAAAAGAATCGCACCGTCGACCTCAAGTTTATCAGTTATTATTACTGTCACGAGTTATTGACGTAAAATATGGTCGCTTTACCTTTTTCTACCTTTTTATTAAGCCCTGGGGACAAGGTTGTAAAGAATGCCTCTCCAGGAATTTTTAACACTCTTTATTTTCTTTTTTCACAATCAGTGTATCTACAGATTTAATTTGATTTTCATCTTGCAGACGTCATTTGTAAAGTCATGACACAACTACTGGAAAAAGGTCCTGGGCTCGGGGAAGGTATTAAGAACGTAAAATAAGGCACAAAAAACTAGTAGTCTCTAATAGAAAATGCGTTTGTTATGTTATGAGAATCGTATGTGATTTAACACAATAGAGATTTTGGACTTTATGCAAGAGTGAATGGCTGTTACACATAAAATAATAAAATATAAAACTTTAATAATAAAAAAAATATTATTCATGACAACAGTGACTCTTTCATTTCAGAATGTACTCTTGTCACAATCCAGTTAAGCAATTCCTCGCGACTTTTGTGCTTGATGGCCATTTAAATGTGTTATGACATTAATTTGTTCACGCGGGTCAGCATCTATCCTATATTTTTTATCCCCGCATATACAGTAGATGCTCAGTAAACACTCTTTCGATTCTAATGGTTGTTGAAGTATACTCTGAATCATCGCGCAGGTTAAAATAAATTGAAGCTTTAAGAATTAATTATTACTTTAATTTACTTTTTAGGAGAAGAAACAGGACTCCCCTTCTCCCCAGAAGCTATAAGTGAGTGGATGTGCAGAAGTTATCAGGAGACAGACAAATCATGTTACGTTGCCAAAGACAGCCTTTTTAGCGATGCCGTCGCCTACTTTAAAGTTCAGGATAACACAGTCGAGAAGAGACATTTTTTCGAAACACTAGGTCGCTATGTCTTTGGAAAACACCCAAACTTCATGTCAATCAATCTTAAATCGAAGAAACAAATAAGAGGACTAAAAAAAAGGGAGAAATCACAGACATCAGACAATGCTACGACGGAGTTAAAAATGATCGGGACCGATGCACAGAAAGACGATCCCGGGAAAAACAGAATAGATTTGAAGGCACCAGGAATGACAGATAAACAGAAAGAAGGAAGCAGGGAAGATGATAGGGAATTGAAACAAACTTGCGAAAACGCGTTGCAAATAACATGTGAAGAGATGGAACGTAACAAAAAGGATAAACCAGAACTGGAAAAACAGAGAAGTGAACACCCAGAGGAACAGAATGCATCGGAAATCATAAAAAGTGAAGAGAAGGCTGGAAGCAGGAGCAATGAAATAGAACAGAAAGAACAAACTTGTGAAAACTCAATGGAACAGAATGAAGCAAAAATGAAAAGTAAAGAAAAGAACGGTGGCAATGAAGATGAAATAGAACTGAAAGGACAAATTTGTGAAGACTCAATGGAACAGAATGAAGTAGAAGTGAAAAGCGTAGAAAAGAGCGGTGGTAGAGAAGATGACATAGAGCTTAAAGATCAAGTTTGCGAAAACTCATTGGAACAGAATGAAGCAGAAATGAAAAGTGAAGAGAAGAGCGGTGACAGGGAAGATGAAATAGAACTGAAAGTACAAATTTGTGAAAAATCCATGGAACAGAATGAACTAGAAACGAAAAGTGAAGAGAAGAGTACTGGCAGGGAAGATGAAGTAGAACTGAAAGTACAAATTTGTGAAACCTCCATGGAACAGAATGAAGCAAAAATAAAAAGTGAAGAGAAGAGTACTGGCAGGGAAGATGAAATAGAACTGAAAGCACAAATTTGTGAAAACTCGATGGAACTGAATGAAGTAGAAGTGAAAAGCGTAGAAAAGAGCGGTGGTAAGGAAGATGAAATAGAACTGAAAGCACAAATTTGTGAAAACTCGATGGAACACAATGAACCAGTAATGAAACGTGAAGAGAAGAATAGTGGCAGGGAAGATGAAATAGAACTGAAAGCACAAATTTGTGAAAACTCCATGGAACAAACTGAAGCAGAAGTGAAAAGTGAAGAGAAGAGCGGTGGCAGGGTAGATAAAATAGAACTGAGAAGCCAAATTTGTGAAAACTCCATGGAACACAATGAACCAGTAATGAAACGTGAAGAGAAGAATAGTGGCAGGGAAGATGAAATAGAACTGAAAGCACAAATTTGTGAAAACTCCATGGAACAAACTGAAGTAGAAGTGAAAAGTGAAGAGAAGGGCGGTGGCAGGGAAGATGAAATAGAACAGAAAGAGCAAACATGTGAAACCTCAGTGGAACAAAATGTGGCAGAAAAGAGCTGTGAAGAAGAGGATTATAGCTTGAGAGATGAAACAGAATGGATTGACCCGTATGAATCAAATGGTGCAGATGTTGAAAACAATTATCGGACCGTGAATGCTATTAAAATTTACTGTAATGACAGCAGGGACCCTGAAGATATCAAGAACATCCTAAAACAACCCTACACTATTGCCAGTGCTAAGGAGATGTTTTGCAACAAGGCACTGCTGACTAGCAGAATATGGAACAATGCAAATATCAGAGATCTGTCACCTCAGGAGTTCCAGTGTCAGACCT
>CATIXD010000033.1:5000-10000 GCA_949710005.1 Ricordea florida
AACCCTAACCCTAACCCTAACCCTAACCCTAACCCTAACCCTAACCCTAACCCTAACCCTAACCCTAACCCTAACCCTAACCCTAACCCTAACCCTAACCCTAACCCTAACCCTAACCCTAACCCTAACCCTAACCCTAACCCTAACCCTAACCCTAACCCTAACCCTAACCCTAACCCTAACCCTAACCCTAACCCTAACCCTAACCCTAACCCTAACCCTAACCCTAACCCTAACCCTAACCCTAACCCTAACCCTAACCCTAACCCTAACCCTAACCCTAACCCTAACCCTAACCCTAACCCTAACCCTAACCCTAACCCTAACCCTAACCCTAACCCTAACCCTAACCCTAACCCTAACCCTAACCCTAACCCTAACCCTAACCCTAACCCTAACCCTAACCCTAACCCTAACCCTAACCCTAACCCTAACCCTAACCCTAACCCTAACCCTAACCCTAACCCTAACCCTAACCCTAACCCTAACCCTAACCCTAACCCTAACCCTAACCCTAACCCTAACCCTAACCCTAACCCTAACCCTAACCCTAACCCTAACCCTAACCCTAACCCTAACCCTAACCCTAACCCTAACCCTAACCCTAACCCTAACCCTAACCCTAACCCTAACCCTAACCCTAACCCTAACCCTAACCCTAACCCTAACCCTAACCCTAACCCTAACCCTAACCCTAACCCTAACCCTAACCCTAACCCTAACCCTAACCCTAACCCTAACCCTAACCCTAACCCTAACCCTAACCCTAACCCTAACCCTAACCCTAACCCTAACCCTAACCCTAACCCTAACCCTAACCCTAACCCTAACCCTAACCCTAACCCTAACCCTAACCCTAACCCTAACCCTAACCCTAACCCTAACCCTAACCCTAACCCTAACCCTAACCCTAACCCTAACCCTAACCCTAACCCTAACCCTAACCCTAACCCTAACCCTAACCCTAACCCTAACCCTAACCCTAACCCTAACCCTAACCCTAACCCTAACCCTAACCCTAACCCTAACCCTAACCCTAACCCTAACCCTAACCCTAACCCTAACCCTAACCCTAACCCTAACCCTAACCCTAACCCTAACCCTAACCCTAACCCTAACCCTAACCCTAACCCTAACCCTAACCCTAACCCTAACCCTAACCCTAACCCTAACCCTAACCCTAACCCTAACCCTAACCCTAACCCTAACCCTAACCCTAACCCTAACCCTAACCCTAACCCTAACCCTAACCCTAACCCTAACCCTAACCCTAACCCTAACCCTAACCCTAACCCTAACCCTAACCCTAACCCTAACCCTAACCCTAACCCTAACCCTAACCCTAACCCTAACCCTAACCCTAACCCTAACCCTAACCCTAACCCTAACCCTAACCCTAACCCTAACCCTAACCCTAACCCTAACCCTAACCCTAACCCTAACCCTAACCCTAACCCTAACCCTAACCCTAACCCTAACCCTAACCCTAACCCTAACCCTAACCCTAACCCTAACCCTAACCCTAACCCTAACCCTAACCCTAACCCTAACCCTAACCCTAACCCTAACCCTAACCCTAACCCTAACCCTAACCCTAACCCTAACCCTAACCCTAACCCTAACCCTAACCCTAACCCTAACCCTAACCCTAACCCTAACCCTAACCCTAACCCTAACCCTAACCCTAACCCTAACCCTAACCCTAACCCTAACCCTAACCCTAACCCTAACCCTAACCCTAACCCTAACCCTAACCCTAACCCTAACCCTAACCCTAACCCTAACCCTAACCCTAACCCTAACCCTAACCCTAACCCTAACCCTAACCCTAACCCTAACCCTAACCCTAACCCTAACCCTAACCCTAACCCTAACCCTAACCCTAACCCTAACCCTAACCCTAACCCTAACCCTAACCCTAACCCTAACCCTAACCCTAACCCTAACCCTAACCCTAACCCTAACCCTAACCCTAACCCTAACCCTAACCCTAACCCTAACCCTAACCCTAACCCTAACCCTAACCCTAACCCTAACCCTAACCCTAACCCTAACCCTAACCCTAACCCTAACCCTAACCCTAACCCTAACCCTAACCCTAACCCTAACCCTAACCCTAACCCTAACCCTAACCCTAACCCTAACCCTAACCCTAACCCTAACCCTAACCCTAACCCTAACCCTAACCCTAACCCTAACCCTAACCCTAACCCTAACCCTAACCCTAACCCTAACCCTAACCCTAACCCTAACCCTAACCCTAACCCTAACCCTAACCCTAACCCTAACCCTAACCCTAACCCTAACCCTAACCCTAACCCTAACCCTAACCCTAACCCTAACCCTAACCCTAACCCTAACCCTAACCCTAACCCTAACCCTAACCCTAACCCTAACCCTAACCCTAACCCTAACCCTAACCCTAACCCTAACCCTAACCCTAACCCTAACCCTAACCCTAACCCTAACCCTAACCCTAACCCTAACCCTAACCCTAACCCTAACCCTAACCCTAACCCTAACCCTAACCCTAACCCTAACCCTAACCCTAACCCTAACCCTAACCCTAACCCTAACCCTAACCCTAACCCTAACCCTAACCCTAACCCTAACCCTAACCCTAACCCTAACCCTAACCCTAACCCTAACCCTAACCCTAACCCTAACCCTAACCCTAACCCTAACCCTAACCCTAACCCTAACCCTAACCCTAACCCTAACCCTAACCCTAACCCTAACCCTAACCCTAACCCTAACCCTAACCCTAACCCTAACCCTAACCCTAACCCTAACCCTAACCCTAACCCTAACCCTAACCCTAACCCTAACCCTAACCCTAACCCTAACCCTAACCCTAACCCTAACCCTAACCCTAACCCTAACCCTAACCCTAACCCTAACCCTAACCCTAACCCTAACCCTAACCCTAACCCTAACCCTAACCCTAACCCTAACCCTAACCCTAACCCTAACCCTAACCCTAACCCTAACCCTAACCCTAACCCTAACCCTAACCCTAACCCTAACCCTAACCCTAACCCTAACCCTAACCCTAACCCTAACCCTAACCCTAACCCTAACCCTAACCCTAACCCTAACCCTAACCCTAACCCTAACCCTAACCCTAACCCTAACCCTAACCCTAACCCTAACCCTAACCCTAACCCTAACCCTAACCCTAACCCTAACCCTAACCCTAACCCTAACCCTAACCCTAACCCTAACCCTAACCCTAACCCTAACCCTAACCCTAACCCTAACCCTAACCCTAACCCTAACCCTAACCCTAACCCTAACCCTAACCCTAACCCTAACCCTAACCCTAACCCTAACCCTAACCCTAACCCTAACCCTAACCCTAACCCTAACCCTAACCCTAACCCTAACCCTAACCCTAACCCTAACCCTAACCCTAACCCTAACCCTAACCCTAACCCTAACCCTAACCCTAACCCTAACCCTAACCCTAACCCTAACCCTAACCCTAACCCTAACCCTAACCCTAACCCTAACCCTAACCCTAACCCTAACCCTAACCCTAACCCTAACCCTAACCCTAACCCTAACCCTAACCCTAACCCTAACCCTAACCCTAACCCTAACCCTAACCCTAACCCTAACCCTAACCCTAACCCTAACCCTAACCCTAACCCTAACCCTAACCCTAACCCTAACCCTAACCCTAACCCTAACCCTAACCCTAACCCTAACCCTAACCCTAACCCTAACCCTAACCCTAACCCTAACCCTAACCCTAACCCTAACCCTAACCCTAACCCTAACCCTAACCCTAACCCTAACCCTAACCCTAACCCTAACCCTAACCCTAACCCTAACCCTAACCCTAACCCTAACCCTAACCCTAACCCTAACCCTAACCCTAACCCTAACCCTAACCCTAACCCTAACCCTAACCCTAACCCTAACCCTAACCCTAACCCTAACCCTAACCCTAACCCTAACCCTAACCCTAACCCTAACCCTAACCCTAACCCTAACCCTAACCCTAACCCTAACCCTAACCCTAACCCTAACCCTAACCCTAACCCTAACCCTAACCCTAACCCTAACCCTAACCCTAACCCTAACCCTAACCCTAACCCTAACCCTAACCCTAACCCTAACCCTAACCCTAACCCTAACCCTAACCCTAACCCTAACCCTAACCCTAACCCTAACCCTAACCCTAACCCTAACCCTAACCCTAACCCTAACCCTAACCCTAACCCTAACCCTAACCCTAACCCTAACCCTAACCCTAACCCTAACCCTAACCCTAACCCTAACCCTAACCCTAACCCTAACCCTAACCCTAACCCTAACCCTAACCCTAACCCTAACCCTAACCCTAACCCTAACCCTAACCCTAACCCTAACCCTAACCCTAACCCTAACCCTAACCCTAACCCTAACCCTAACCCTAACCCTAACCCTAACCCTAACCCTAACCCTAACCCTAACCCTAACCCTAACCCTAACCCTAACCCTAACCCTAACCCTAACCCTAACCCTAACCCTAACCCTAACCCTAACCCTAACCCTAACCCTAACCCTAACCCTAACCCTAACCCTAACCCTAACCCTAACCCTAACCCTAACCCTAACCCTAACCCTAACCCTAACCCTAACCCTAACCCTAACCCTAACCCTAACCCTAACCCTAACCCTAACCCTAACCCTAACCCTAACCCTAACCCTAACCCTAACCCTAACCCTAACCCTAACCCTAACCCTAACCCTAACCCTAACCCTAACCCTAACCCTAACCCTAACCCTAACCCTAACCCTAACCCTAACCCTAACCCTAACCCTAACCCTAACCCTAACCCTAACCCTAACCCTAACCCTAACCCTAACCCTAACCCTAACCCTAACCCTAACCCTAACCCTAACCCTAACCCTAACCCTAACCCTAACCCTAACCCTAACCCTAACCCTAACCCTAACCCTAACCCTAACCCTAACCCTAACCCTAACCCTAACCCTAACCCTAACCCTAA
>OX453288.1:0-21378 GCA_949710005.1 Ricordea florida
ACAGTGACCGTGATAATGTAGCGTAATCAATTGTCAATTAATTGTTGGCCGGTATGAATGGTGTCACGAAGGCCTCACTGTCTTAAGAAAATCTCCTGTGAAATTGAATTTGTAGTGAAGATGCTACATTCAAATTGTTAGACGAGAAGTCCCCATGGAACTTTACTGGAGATTTATATGGCCTATCTGACAGATAAATTGTTTAGATTATGTGGTGTTAATAGATTTAAGTGAAAAAATATATGTGTGTTCAAGTTTTAGTCAGTAAAACTCACTTTTTTATTTTTAGAGGGTTAACTCTTCTTTCGAATTAAGTTAGAGAAATGAGGTAAGTTAGACAGTTTGGTTGGGGCGATCGCCTTTTAAAAAGTAACGAAGGTGGGCTTAAGATACATATTTAATAGTTGTCGTCTGACTGTGAAGGGGGGGCCCTGAGCAGACACTAAAAAGAGCCTTGTGCGGGTAATAGTGGGTTGCAGTGACCCGTTGATTTAAGGTGAAATAGTTAACGATAAACAAATAAAAGTTACCCTGGGGATAACAGCGCCATAACGTTAGAGGGACTTTCTTGATGACGTTGTTTGCGACCTCGATGTTGAATTGCGGCATCCTGGGGTGCAGTCGCTCCCAAGGGTGGGTCTGTTCGTCCATTAAAGCCGTACATGATTTGAGTTAAAAGCGTGGTAACACAGCTTGGTTTCTATCTACAATTTGAAGAAACATTAATATAACTGTTTTCTAGTACGAAAGGATCGAAAAATTAGTGGTTTTCTTATTTTTATAAGTTACGATCAATCTATTGGCCCGGATAATTTTTGAAGGTGTCTTTTTGTTAATCGCTGATTGCTTCTAAAGTGTGAAAATTATATTAAGTTGTTTGAAGTCCTGTAGAGGAGTCGGCCCCTGTTCAATATGGGCGGGCGGTTTTCATGGATATAAAAAATAGTATATCTTTTAGTCTTGTTTGAGTTTTAGAGTGTCTTTAAAACTCATTCTTTGTTTAAAAAAGATTTATAAATGGGGGCGTAAAGTTAGGTTTGCACCATTGTTGGATATTTTTGAGGGGGTTAACTTTAAAGTAGTTTTGGGGATCGGGTTTTACTTTGGATCTTTTTAAATGCTCGTGGCAATAGTTCATTTACTTTTAAAAATATTAATGGTTGTAGTTCCATTGCTTATAGCAGTAGCTTATTTAACTTTAGCTGAACGGAAGGTTTTAGGGTATATGCAAGCTAGAAAGGGGCCAAACGTAGTGGGGGTGGCCGGGTTGGTACAGCCTTTTGCGGATGGTGTGAAATTATTTACCAAGGAGATGATAATTCCGCACCATACTAATTTGTTTATATATATAGTGGCTCCGATGTTTTCCTTCACTTTAGCCTTAGTTGTTTGGGGGGTAGTGCCTTATGAGAGGGGGGTTTTAATAAGTGATTTAAAAATAGGGATTTTGTATGTATTGGCCATTTCTTCTATAAGTGTCTATGCTATATTAATGTCTGGGTGGGCCAGTAATTCTAAATATGCTTTTTTGGGGGCGATTCGGGCGGCGGCCCAAATGATTAGTTATGAGGTTTCTATTGGGCTGATAATTATTTCGGTTCTTTTGTGTGTTGGTTCTTTGAGTATTACTGAAATAGTTTTGGCCCAAAATAGTGGTGTTTGGTTTTTTTTGCCGTTATTTCCTGTTACAATAATGTTTTTTGCTTCAGCTTTGGCGGAGACCAACCGGGCCCCTTTTGATTTAACAGAAGGAGAATCGGAGCTAGTGTCGGGGTATAACGTAGAGTACGCCTCGATGTCTTTTGCTTTATTTTTTTTGGCAGAATATGCTCATATTATATTAATGAGTTGTTTAACAACGATATTATTTTGGGGCGGGTGACTCTCCCCAATTATATGTTTTAAAGGTGGGGCTGGGTGGTTTGGCCTAAAAGCGGCTTTAATAATCTTATTATTTATTTGAGTAAGGGCCTCTTTTCCTAGAATTCGGTATGATCAGCTTATGGCCCTGTTGTGAAAGGCGTATTTACCGTTAAGTTTAGGGATAGTAACTTTTGTGGCTAGTATTCTTTTCGGATTAAATGGCCCCCCCCCTATCTAAGTCTAAAGACTATTTTTTTAAGATAAGAGGGCCAAAGTTTAAAAAAAGATCTGTTTTTTATGGGATTTTAGGGGTTTTAGAGAGAGTGGTCAGAGTTTCTTTTGAGATTTAAGGGGTTGGTCGGTTTAGTTGGCGGAGACTAGCTTGGGTGGTTAACCTTTTTTATGAGTTATCAAACTTGGGGTGGGCGTGCAATTCGATGGGGGGAGGAGCTTTTCCTATGCCATTGCGAAAAGTGAATCCTCTTTTATCTCTAATGAATAGTGTAGTGGTGGATTTGCCGTCTCCTTCTAATATAAGTTATTTATGGAATTTTGGTTCTTTGTTAGGACTATGTTTAGTTATGCAAATAGTAACCGGGTGTTTTTTGTCAATGCACTATTGTGCGGAGGTTGGTTTGGCTTTTGCCTCGGTGGGACATATTATGCGTGATGTAAACTATGGATTTTTATTAAGATACTTTCATGCCAATGGGGCCTCTCTGTTTTTTCTGTGCCTTTATATTCATATAGGTAGAAGTTTGTATTATGGAGGTTATACTAAAACTTCGGTTTGGGGAGTTGGTATAGTAATATTTCTTTTGACCATGGCTACTGCTTTTATGGGGTATGTGTTACCTTGAGGTCAAATGTCTTTTTGGGGGGCCACGGTTATTACGAACCTGTTGTCGGCTTTTCCTTATGTGGGAACAGATATTGTTCAATGGGTTTGAGGAGGATTTAGTGTTTCTAGCGCTACGCTTACTCGATTTTTTAGTCTTCATTTTCTATTTCCTTTTATTTTAGCCATTTTAGTTGGAGTTCATCTAATTTATTTACATGTAGAGGGGTCGAATAGTCCTATCGGAGTTAAGGGTTCGGTGGATGATGTGATCTTTCATGTTTATTACACATCTAAGGACTGATATGGGATGGTAGTTATGATTATGTTATTAAGTGTTATTGTGTACTTAGCCCCTAATTTATTAGGTGATCCAGAAAATTTTATTCAAGCTAATTCATTGGTGACTCCAGTTCATATTCAGCCTGAGTGGTATTTTTTATTTGCTTATGCGATTTTACGTTCAATCCCCAATAAACTGGGGGGAGTAGTATCTATGTTTTTTAGTATATTAATTTTATTTTTTCTCCCATTACTCCACCGGAGTTGATTAAGAGGTTTGCCATTTCGTCCTTTTGGGCGCTTGGCTTTTTGATTTTTAGTAGTGGACTTTTTTCTTCTTACTTGGATTGGGTCTCAGGTAGTTGAAGAGCCTTTTATAGTAATTGGACAATTGGTTTCTTTTTTTTACTTTTCTTACTTTTTTATTTGAGTTCCTTTGTTGGGGGAATTAGAAAATCAACTATTATTTTTTTTTTAGTCGCAAATCGTTATCTGGGAATTTCCGGCGAAGGATATATGTTGGGAATTTCTGGTGAAGGGGATATCGGATACGGTGATGGTTTCGATTGTTCTTTTTTTTGGCACTACTTATGCAGAGTTTGTTGGGGGAAGCTAGGCGCGGGTTTAAATAGAATTTTATTTATAGTAGTGGAGATATGTTTTATTTTAGTTTTAGCCGTTGTTTTTGTTGGACTAATTTTATTGGTGGTTGGGTAAAAGTAGTGTATTATAAGTATATAATTGTAGTTGTTGTCTTGTTATTATTGGGAGGTTGGGGGGTGGTTCTTAATAGGGGTCATTTTATAATAATGATAGTTTCTATTGAATTAATCTTATTGGCGGCTTTTTTTTGGTTTTTAATTAACTCCATAGAAAGAGATCTTTTAATTGAACAAGTCTTTACAATTATGGGTTTAACAATAGCGGCGGCGGAGTCCGCTATAGGGCTAGCCATTATGGTTGCTTACTATCGAATAAGAGGAACAATACTTCTTAAATCTTTGAGTTCACTTAGGGGTTAAAGAAAAATTGTTATCAGTGATTGGCCCGAATATTTTTATTTGGTTATTATAATGAATATAGAATTTTATAGCCTTTTCTTTTTATTAATTTTTAGTGTGATTTTATCCGCTTTTTTTTCTGGCGCCTCTTATTTTTTAGGGGTGAAACAGCCGGATCGGGAGAAGGTTTCGGCTTATGAGTGTGGGTTTGAGCCTTTTGGAGTTCCTGGACGCCCCTTTTCGGTGCGGTTCTTTTTAGTTGGTATTTTGTTTTTAATTTTCGATTTAGAAATCTCTTTTCTTTTCCCTTGGTGTGTAATCTATAACCAAATCTCCCCTCTTGGTTTTTGAATTATGGTGGTGTTTTTGGGAATTTTAACCCTAGGTTTAATTTATGAGTGGATTAAAGGGGGGTTGGAGTGAGAATAGGCGTTATCTAAAGAGTAGTTCTTTAACCAACTTTTTGGAGCTTTTGGTTAATTTTTAAACAAAGTCAGAAGCTTTATCTGGGGTTAACTTGGCTGGGCTTATACGCGGGTGAGATTCAATTAGAGCTTCTGGGGAGGGGGATCTAACATTTTGTTCGACTTCGTTGGTTAAAGGTGACGTATTATGAAATAATGGGTTTAGTAAGAACTTCCAAATTAGGGCCGAGTTATTTTAGATAGTATGGGGGCCTGGGAAAATGTTATTATTCTATATTAATAAATTGTAAAATTTGTTCTGGTGGGGGGGCTTTTAAGAAAATTTAATATTAGACTTAGTTGGAAATGCCACAATTAGACACTGTCACTTATTTGACTCAATATAGGTGAACTCTATTTGTTTTGTTTTTATTGTTTTTCCTGTTGGTGTTCTTTGTTTTATCCATTATTAAAATAAATTGGCTTATAAGAAGATTTATAAGGGGCGGGGGGGCTGTTTTCGAAGGTGGCTTAGGATTAATTAAAAAAGCTGTTTCTGTTTGGGGGTATTTATAGAGATATTGGGGATTTTTTTGAAATGAGAGAAAGAGGGATGGTGATGAATTTATATTTAACTCGTTGAGTCTTTTCTACTAACCATAAGGATATAGGCACGTTATATTTAGTGTTTGGGGTTGGGGCCGGTATGATAGGTACGGCTTTTAGTGTGTTAATAAGATTGGAGCTTTCTGCCCCGGGGGCTATGTTAGGAGATGATCATCTTTATAATGTAATTGTTACTGCACATGCTTTTATTATGATTTTTTTCTTGGTTATGCCAGTAATGATAGGGGGGTTTGGAAATTGGTTAGTGCCACTATATATTGGTGCACCCGATATGGCTTTTCCACGACTTAATAATATTAGTTTCTGGTTGTTGCCCCCGGCTCTTATATTATTATTAGGCTCTGCCTTTGTTGAACAAGGAGTGGGTACAGGCTGGACGGTTTATCCCCCCTTATCTAATATTCAAGCACATTCCGGAGGAGCGGTAGACATGGCTATTTTTAGCCTCCATTTAGCGGGGGCGTCTTCAATATTGGGGGCAATGAATTTTATAACAACGATATTAAATATGAGGGCTCCAGGAATAACGTTAGATCGGATGCCATTATTTGTGTGGTCTATATTGATTACTGCTTTTTTATTACTATTATCTTTGCCAGTATTAGCTGGGGGTATAACTATGCTTTTGACCGACAGAAATTTTAATACTACTTTTTTTGATCCTGCAGGAGGAGGAGACCCTATTTTATTTCAGCATTTGTTTTGGTTTTTTGGACATCCAGAGGTATATATATTAATATTACCTGGTTTTGGAATGATTTCTCAAATAATACCAACTTTTGTTGCCAAAAGACAGATTTTTGGATATTTAGGAATGGTTTATGCAATGCTCTCTATTGGAATATTAGGTTTTATTGTGTGGGCACACCATATGTTTACGGTTGATTTTAGCTATTCAAAATAGTAATATTTTTGAGCGTTATCCTGCTATATGCTGGCAAAATCTTTGGGGAATAAGTGTTCGCCCCGTTCTCGAATCTACAGAGGAATCGGTGAGACTCTTGTTTTATAAATTAGGGCAGCCAAAATTTTATTTTTCTGGGGTTTATCAGCAGGAAACCAAAACCCCCTTTGGTAAATCTTTTTTTTTCTGAGAAAGGGGTGTTTTGGGATCCTTAGAGACTGCATGCGGGAGATTCGGACTCATTAATAATAAACAGCCCTCAACTTTTCAAGATCTTCAGTGGTTGATTGGGTTTGTTGAGGCGGTAGGTTGGGGTTTTGTTATTAAAAAGGGGTTCTATGGCGTAGGGGGGTTTAATATAACGCTCTCTATCTGGCAGTGTTTGAAGGAGGCTCCGATTCTTTATTATATAAAATGTCGATTAGGACATGGACATGTGGGGTTTTTAAAGCCGGATCTGTTAGGCTGATATTCTCTTACAGATAAAACCCATTTCTCTGGTTTTTTCTTTTTATTAGAAGGAAAACTTTGAACTCCTCGTTTTTATGATTTAGAGAGGGCTTGGGGGGCTTTAATATATCTTGAAAAGCAAGATTTTTTTTGTGACATAAGGGGGGCGAGGGGGGCTTTAAAGAAAGTCCGGGGGGAGCTGGCTTTTGTTTTGAGTTATCAATTAAAGGGGTTTTCTGTTGGCCTTTTTGAAGATTGATTTGTGGGGTTTGTCGAGGGGGGGGGGCTTTTTATTATTAATTTAAAGTTTAGTTTAAAGAGGGGGCCCGAAAAAGAAGTTATTTGGGTTTTGGCCTGGGTACAAAGTGTTAGAGAGGGGTTTGTTTTGGAACAGTTCCAGGGGGGACGAGGGGGCCTTTTGAGATTTAATAAAAAGGATCGCGTTTATATTTGAGAGGGAAATCAGAGGGGGGTTTTGGTTAGAATAGTAGATTTTTTTAAGGCACACTTTTTATGAACTAAAAAAAAAATGGCCTTTTCGAAGTGAAGGAGGGTGTTGGTATTGGTTTTTAATAAAGAATATCGGCCCAATTGAAGGGGGTGTATGAAATAAGTAAGTAAAAAATTTTATAAACGAAAGAAGGTGTTGGGATTAAGGTACAGTCCGGGCTCGGGTTACAGCTCCGGGGAGAGGTGGCTTCTATAGTGGCTCCCTCAATATATTAGTGGAATGGATGTGGATACAAGGGCATATTTTACTGCGGCAACTATGATTATTGCTGTGCCAACTGGAATAAAAGTGTTTAGTTGGTTGGCGACTGTTTATGGTGGAACTTTGCGATTAGACACTCCTATGCTTTGGGCCCTGGGGTTTGTTTTCTTATTTACGTTAGGGGGTTTGACTGGAGTTGTATTGGCGAATAGTTCTCTAGATGTTGTTTTACATGATACATATTATGTCGTGGCCCATTTTCATTATGTGTTGTCTATGGGGGCGGTTTTTGCTATATTTGGTGGTTTTTATTATTGAGTGGGTAAAATTACTGGGTATTGTTATAATGAATTTTATGGTAAAGTCCATTTTTGGTTGATGTTTGTGGGAGTTAATTTGACTTTTTTTCCGCAACATTTTTTAGGCTTAACCGGTTTTCCAAGACGATATTCAGATTTTGCTGATAGCTTTGCTGGTTGAAATTTGGTAAGCTCCCTCGGTTCGGCGGTTGTTTTAGTGGGAGTTGTTTGGTTTATGTATATTATTTACGATCTTTATGTGCGAGAGGAACGATTTGTGAGTTGAGTTGATATTTCAGAATTGGGTTGGCCATCTTTAGAGTGGGTTCAGGACTCTCCTCCTTTGAGCCACACGTATATTGAAGGCATCTTCTTCTATATCAAAAGTAGTCGAATAGGTTTGAGGGCCTTCAATAGGCTATGGTATTAGTTATGATTTGTTCCGTTTTGTGTTTGAGAACTAGAATTTGGTAGGTTGGGGGAGAGGCGATAAGTTTTTTCTAGGAATTGGTTTTTATTTAAATGCAAAGCATTTTATGTCACCCCTATCATTTGGTCGAGCCTTCTCCTTGGCCCTGTTTGGGGGCCGGGGGAGCTTTTTTTATTACTATGGGCAGTGTTGTGTATTTTCATTATGGTCTAAACCAAGTTATGTATGTAGGAGTTTTGGTGGTTATGGTAATTATGTTTGTTTGGTGGCAAGATGTTATTAGAGAATCGACTTTCCAGGGGTATCACTCTTTGGTGGTTAAACAAGGGATAAGATATGGAATGCTTTTATTTATACTTTCTGAAGTTCTTTTCTTTTTTTCTTTTTTTTGGGCTTTTTTTCATAGTAGTTTAGCCCCAGCTGTTGAGTTGGGTGTCGTTTGACCCCCTCAAGGAGTCAATCCGTTAAATCCTTTTTCAGTTCCTTTATTGAACACTGCTGTTTTACTAAGCTCTGGTGCTACAGTTACTTGGGCTCACCATGCTATAATTAGTGGTAAAGAAAAAGAGGCCATTAGGGGTTTGTCCTTTACTATTTTTTGGGGGATTTTGTTTACGGGGTTACAAGCAATTGAGTATTATGAGGCGCCTTTTGCTATTTCGGATTCGGTTTATGGTTCTACTTTTTTTGTGGCAACTGGGTTTCATGGTCTTCATGTTATAATAGGGACTACTTTTTTGACCGTTTGTTTGGTTAGATTAAAATCCAATCAACTTACTTGTCGTAAACATGTTGGGTTTGAGGCAGCCAGCTGATATTGGCATTTTGTGGATGTGGTGTGATTATTTTTATATCTTTGTATATATTGATGGGGCTCATAGTCCTTCTTGAACTGGGGGGTGAGTTTTATTACAAGAGAAAATTAGGCGCAAGTGTTAAATAGTTTTTTTTATGTCGGAAATATATGCGGAAAGAAAGATACCCCAGAGCCTTGACACTTGGGTTTGCAGGACGCGGCCGACCCTGTGATGGAGGAGATAATTTTTTTTCACGATCAGATTATGTTCTTATTGATTATTATTGTTATAGTGGTGTTATGGTTGATTATTGAAGCTTTAAATGGTAAGTCTTATGATAGAAATTTGATTGACGGAACTTTATTAGAGATAGTTTGGACACTTATTCCGGCTGTAATATTGATTTTTATAGCTTCTCCTTCTTTAAAACTATTATATTTGATGGATGAGGTTGTGGGTCCTGCTTTGACAATTAAAGCAATTGGACACCAATGGTATTGATCTTATGAATATTCAGATTATCAAGAAGAAACTTTAGAATTTGATTCTTATATGATTCCAACATCGGATTTAAATAGTGGGGATTTTAGGTTGTTAGAAGTTGACCATAGATTGCTTGTTCCTATCAATACGCATGTAAGAATTTTGGTAACTGGTGCGGATGTCTTACATTCATTTGCTGTGCCTGCACTGGGCTTAAAAATAGATGCGGTTCCGGGTCGACTAAATCAAGCGGGGCTCTTTGTTAAAAGACCGGGGTTGTTTTATGGTCAATGTTCGGAGCTTTGTGGGGCGAATCATTCTTTTATGCCTATAGTAATAGAGGCCGTTTCTTTAGACAGATATATCAATTGGATATTGTCTTTGTCTGAAGAAAAGTTTGATTTCTAGGGGGTTTTTATACATCTCCTTTGAAATCCAACTGTTTGGAGTTATATAGTGGAATGCTAGTTACACTATATTAATTGTTATGGTGGGCCGGCCTCTATCTTTGGCCCTCCCGTTAACTGGTTTAATTTGGTCTCAAGGCGGCCTGTCTGTTCTACATATCAACGGGCTCCGCGTTCTCCGATAACAAGTTTTAGTGGGACTTGGGGCGTGCCGGGTTCACTTTATATGTTCATGCCAGATATCTTGAATATATTGGTAACTGGCGCTTGGCACCTCCATGGTATGGTGGTGCCTTGTTGTTTAATTGGCTTTTTTTGATGTTTTTTAGATGTTTAGTTTTAGGCTTATAAAATTAGAGATTAGTGTTTGAGCGGTCTATTAGGCATAATGTTGGCCGGGCCTAAAGATGTAGGTGTTTCTTGATGGGTTTGCTTGAAGAGAGGTGTATGTTGGGGCCTGGTGCTGGGTTTGTTTTGGTTGATGTTGGGTTGTGTTTGGTGGAGGAGTTGGTGAGTAGGGTTGTTTTCTGTCATCTGAAACTTAAACATTCTTTTGTTTATGAGAGAGGTCTTTAGTTTTGATTTGATGGGTGGAGTGAATAATAAGTGATTTTTTGGTTTTAGGTGTTTTTACATTGGGAGCGGTGCTTGTTAGTATTAATGGTTTTGTTTTAAAATCTTCGATTTTAATGTTATTGATTATAGGCGGAGTGGGGGTAGGCTCTTCTTTTTTTTTTGAGTTTTGGTGAAATTTTTTATATGTAGGAGGGTATGGTGAGTTGTGGATTATAAATAGTTGGACTGAGATGGCTAAATTAATTATTATTATAGGTTCTGTCGCTGTTTTATTGATGGTGGATCCGGGAAAGTTGGTCTTTCTGAAGTTTTCTTTTTTTCAAACCAATGGCCATTTACCCATTTTAATCTTAATGGTCGCATTAGGGAATCTTTGTTTAGTTTCTTCTAGTAATTGACTTTCTGTTTATTTGGCCATTGAACTATCCACTCTTTCTTTTTTTATATTAGCAGTTCAAGGAGGGGGGTCTGGACATAGTGCGGAGGCAGGTTTGAAATATTTTGTATTAGGTGCACTTTCCTCCGGTTTATTTTTATTTGGGTGTGCCTTATTGTGTGGACTAACGGGGGGGATTCATATACCATATATAAATTTAGTACTTGACCCGGGGCTTTATCTTTCTCAAACCCGGGTTCCTATAGGCGGTTTATTAATAGTGGTGGCTCTTTTATTTAAATTGTCTGTCGCTCCCTTTCATATGTGGGCGCCGGATGTGTATGATGGGGCATCTACAACTACGACCGCTCTGTTAGCCATAGTACCTAAAGTTGGGGTCTTTTCTATTTTGGTGTCAATTGGGCCGGCGGTTAATATTTTGTTAGTTGGGACTATTTTTTCGTTGCTTGTGGGGGCGCTTGGTGCTTTAAATCAAACCAAGGTTAAACGGCTGTTGGCTTACAGTGGTGTTGGACACATGGGGTTTGTACTTTTGGGGATAGGGATTGGGTCGTTTGAGAGTATTCAGGCTAGTTTAACATATATAGTTTTATATGTAATAATGTCTATTTGTGTTTTTGCTATAATATTAGCTTTAGGTACTGTAAAGAGTTTAATTGTAGAGTTTAGTGGGCTTTCGAGGAGGGTGCCTATTTTAGCGCTAACCTTGGCTTTGACTTTTCTTTCAATTGCAGGAATTCCTCCCTTAGTGGGGTTTTTAGGTAAGTGGTTGGTTTTATTATCTGGTGTGGTATATCAGTATTATTTAATCTTTATTTTGGCTGTGGTTTGTTCTGTGGTGGCGGGGGTCTATTATGTTAGAATAGTCAAAATTATTTATTTTCAGGCTAGCTTCTTTCTTTTAATTAGTTCCAAAATGCTTAAAAAAGAAAATTGAATAAATTTAAGAAAAGCCTTGTTAATTGGTGTTGGTTTGTATATTATTGGATTTACAACGGCCTTTCCTAATTTCTGATTACAATTGGTTCACTGGGCGGCAGGAGGGTTGTTTTAGTGGAGAAAGGTGGAATTACTTTTTTTTTGCTTTTCTAACCTTTTATTTTTTTAAAGAAATAGTTTCTTAAGCAGAGGGGGTTTTATTTTTATTTGTTAGGTGTGTTTAGGTGTTTGGTGAGACTCCTTTGGTTTTGGGGAACTAGAAATGTACGTGTTCTTCTTATATATGCTAGTGGATAACGGTTAAAGAGGGGGCCAAATGTGCAAACAGGTGAGGAAACCCGGGAGCTAAGTTTTGGAGCGGGGCTGGAGTCGTATTAGGTTGAAGGTGGTATAAAAGACCACCTTGCCGAGGATGCGTGGCTTTAAACTTGAAGCCATTTTTTCACTGAGACAAGGGGAGGCCGTAAAGGGGGCTTTAAACCTTTTGGCAGCAGTATAGAGTTTTGTGCAATGCACGGAAGTGCGATACAGAAGGGACGTATTATCTAATCTGTCTAATTAAGTGCCAGCAGACGCGGTGAAACTTAAGGGTTAGTATTATAGGAAAAAGCGTAAAGGGTGTGAAAGAGATTGCTTGCAAAGGGTAAATGGAATTCTTCTGTAAGGGTGGTATCTGTAGATAGAAAAAAGAACTCTAAACGCGAAGGTAATTTATCTGGAGCAGGAGAGCAAGAAGCCCCTCTCTCTTAATTGAAACACGAAGGTATGGGGAGCAAATAGGATTAGGTACCCTGGTAGTCCATACTGTAAATAATGAAGAAAATGCAAAACAAATCTAAAAGGTAATAAATTTTTCCGCTTGAGTAGTACGATCGCAAGATTAAAATTCAAAAAACTTGGCTGTTCACTGTTTAAATTAGAGGAGCGTGTCGTTTAATTCGATAGTCCGCGAGAGACCTTACCCAAACTTGAATTCACCCCTTGACAGGTATTGCATGGCCGTCGTCAATTTGTGTTTAAAACGAAAACCGATCTAACCCAGTGGCTTTTTATAAGTTTATTGGATGAAGTCCGGTCTTATGGTCCTAATGTTTGGGGATTAGATGCGCTACATTTTTTTATGCAACGAGTGATTTAGGAGGGGAAACTCTAAAATAAGAGTTCGGAAGGTGGCTGGAAGATAACTGAAAGTTGAATTTAATAGTAATTAGAAAGTAGAGCGTTCTAGTGAATTATCCCCAGTGTTAGCACAAATTGCCCGTCGCCTCCGCCGAGAAAAGTAGTTCGAATGCTTTCTATTCTGCGAGTGCCGTACAATTTTGAGGCGGAGTAAGTCGTAACATAGTAAGGGTGAGGGAACTGGCTCTTGGTTCTTGGCTAGCAACCTAAAAATGTTGTAAAGTTAAGGATACTTTTTTTGGTAGATTATTTGTAAATATGAAAAAAGAAAGATTTCTAAGTTAGGTGTCTGTATTAGAAGGTTGGTAGTCGGCTACTGATTATTTTATTTGTTTTTTATATTTTGGGGGAAATAATTGTACGCTAGTGTTATATATTTAACAACTAGTTTGGAAATTTGTACTTAAGGATGAAAAAGAGAAGAGTAAACTATAGGTTGTTTTACATTGGGAGGTGGTGTTTAATTATAGGTCATTTAATTTATTGGTTATATTTATGGTTTTCTGGCTGCCCACTAGTGTGGCGCTTATTTAAGTCTTTTTTGTCGATTTATCTCCGTGGCGGTAGCTCTAAGATTTTTTACTCATCTCTTTTTTTTGAAAGTATGGGATTCGGTTCAAATATGAACGAAAGTGTACTTTTCTTTTATCATTGTTTCATGACCAGTGACGGGGTCTCTTCTTCTGGTGATGCCATCGTTACTTCTGGAGGTGTTAACGGAGGGGTTTCTTCTTCTGGAGGTGTTAACGGGGGAGCTTCTTCTTCTGGAAGTGCTGCTTTTGAAGGTGCGTCCGGTTATAGTTGTGATTGTTTTCCTGAGGAGGCTTTGTCCTCTCATGATATAAGTATTATTAACCAAGATGCTACTAAAGATAATGATAAGTGTGTTTTTAAGGACACAAATGGAAATATGGTTAGTGTATCAGATGTTAAGTCACCGCAGACGACGACTTCTCATAGACAACCTTGGTGTTTTGGCGATAAGACAATTTCACAAACACATGAGGGAGCCGATTCCAATTTACAGGGAACTAGGTATTCGTATAAGGAGTTGTTTTATTATTCCAAGTTGCTGTGAAAAAATTTAAAAAAGAAATCTAACAATTAATCTCAGAAGGCCAACACTAATGATCAAGCAGGGGGGGCCAACATTAATGATCAATCTGATGAGATGGGCCCTAGGCCTCCCAAGTATCCTCGTAAGTCTGAGCCTTAATATTTGAGAATTTAAAAAGTAGTCCAATCTGTTTTTTATTAAAATGATGAAATTGGGTCTTGGGTTTATTTGAGTCGTAATTATTTTTTTTGTTTGGTGTTTTGTTTTAAAAATGGGTTAAGTTTAGTTTTTTTTTTTCTTTTTGTGGGGATTATTAACGTGATGGGAACCCCGAGAGAGGCGAGGGGAAAATTAAAAAGGATCACGTTAGAGTGGTGTTTAGTGATTTTGGTTAGTGCTTTCGTTTTGTGGGGGGCTTTTGATTCGGAGGGCCAATTTCAGATTATAGATCAAATAGGGTGAATAGTTTCCCCGACCTTAAATTTTCAATGAGGGCCGGTTATTTTAGCTTTAGATGGAATATCTTTGTTTTTTTTTATTTTGACTGCGTTGTTGATACCAATTTGTGTTTTAATTAGTTGAAAATCCATTAAATATCTATTTAAAGAGTTTTTATTATGTTTATTATTTTTAGAGGTTCTATTAATTGGAGTGTTTTTAGTGCTTGATTTACTCTTATTTTATATTTTATTTGAGGGAATATTAATACCCATGTTTCTTTTGATTGGTGTTTGGGGTTCTAGAGAAGAAAAGGTCCGAGCTTCTTATTATTTTTTTTTTTATACCTTCGCTGGATCAGTGTTTATGCTTTTGAGTATATTTCAATTATATAGAAACACAGGAACAACCGACTATCAGATTTTATTAAATATAAAATTCCCTTTTTGTACTCAAAAATGAATATTGGTGGGGTGTTTTCTTAGTTTCGCGGTAAAAATTCCGCAAATACCTTTTCATATTTGATTGCCCCAAGCTCATGTGGAGGCCCCGGTTTCTGGTTCGGTAATCTTAGCAGGAATCTTATTAAAGTTAGGGGGCTATGGGTTTTTAAGGTTTTCTTGAGTGCTTTTGCCCGCCGCTTCGGAATATTTAGCTCCTTTAATAGTCATGTTAGGTGTAGTTGCTATTATTTATGGAAGCCTAATTACTTGTCGTCAAGTGGATTTAAAGCGGCTTATTGCTTATTCTTCCGTAGCACATATGGGGTTGGTGCCTTTGGGCTTATTTACTCATACGATAGAGGGCTTGGTGGCGGCGGTCTTTATGATGTTGGCCCATGGTTTTGTTAGTTCGGCTCTTTTTATTGCTATTACGTATTTGTATGAACGTCATCACACTCGTCTTATTAAATATTACCGGGGGGTAACCCTTACTATGCCAATTTTTGTTACTATAATGATGGTTTTATCATTAACCAACATGGGAATTCCCTTAAGTTGTAATTTTGTTGGAGAATTTTTTTCATTGTTAGCTGCTGTTGAATATAATTGGGGGCTAGGGGTTTTAGTTACTTCAGGTATGGTTTGGTCGGCGGCGTATTCTCTTTATTTATATAATCGAATTAGTTTTGGGGGTAGTGCCAATTACCTTCTTTTTACTAGGGATTTAAATCGACGTGAGCTTTTAGCCATATTCTCTTTAATAATAGGAATTGGGGGGGGAGGTATAGTTCCTTCAATAATTATAGATCCCGTGAAAAATGCAATAGTATTTAGTCCTGGGGGGGCGTAGTTGTTTAGTGTTGGTTTAATCGATGGGGGCGATTTTTTATATGTTAGCATTTGTAATTGTGGGTTCTGGAATAATGGTAATATCAACGCTTAACCCAGTTCATTCGATTTTTTGGTTGATTGTTGTCTTTGTGGGCTCTGCCGTCCTTTTTCTTTTATTAGGGATAGATTTTGTTGCTTTAATGTTTTTAATAATCTATGTGGGGGCCATCGCTATTTTGTTTTTGTTTGTAATTATGTTGTTGAACCTAGCTGATTTCCCTCCTGCTTTTCGATGGGGGGGAGAGGCTGATATGACAAATTATGCCCCGATTGGTTTAATTATTGGAGTTTTTTTCTTTTCGGAGGTGGCCTCAAGTTGATTAATAGTGGGTGGCCCCTATGCTCACCGAGCTTCTTTTTGGGTGGAAGTGGGGGAGGCTTGAGATTTGGCATGTTCTTGATTCTTAATGAAGTACCATAATATTGAAGCTCTTGGGCGTATATTATATATAGCTTGTTATTATTTATTCATTTTAGCTAGTCTTATACTATTAGTGGCAATGATAGGGGGAATAGTATTAACTCAAGAAGTGGGGTCAGAAGTAGGGCCCATGGCGAAAAAACAAGAGATTTTTTTTCAGACAAGTCGTATTTATGAAAATTAATTAAGGGGGGAGTTGTGCCTCCATCTAAAAATTATTTTTTTCAAGATAAAATATTAATGAGTGACGCTTATTTTGATCAATTTAAAGTCGTGAGTTTAATTGTTTTGACTAATTCATCAATGATGATGATAATCACAGCGATTGTCGTTTTATTATTATTTAGAGGAGCTCAATTAATCCCGGATAGATGGCAATCTATTATTGAATCCATCTATGATCATTTTCATGGTGTCGTAAAAGATAACTTAGGGTTGAGGGGATGAAAGTATTTGGCTTTTATTATTTCTCTCTTTTTTTTTATAGTATTTTTGAATCTGTTGGGCTTATTTCCTTGTGTTTTTACCCCTACAGTTCATATAGTAGTTACATTGGGCCTATCCTTTTCCATAATAATAGGTGTAACTTTAGCTGGGCTTTGGGGATTTAAATGAGATTTTTTTAGTATATTAATGCCGGGCGGGGCTCCTTTGGGTTTGGCCCCCCTTTTAGTATTAATAGAGACAGTAAGTTATGTGTCCCGAGCTATCTCTTTAGGAATTCGTTTGGCAGCGAATTTGTCGGCCGGGCACCTCTTGTTTGCTATTTTAGCTGGATTTGGTTTTAGTCTGTTAATGGTTAGTGGGTTTGTGGGGGTTGGACCTTTATTAATAATGGTTTTTATAACACTATTAGAAGTGGCGGTTGCTGTAATTCAGGCGTATGTATTTTGTTTATTAACTACTATTTATTTGGCGGACACAATCGTATTACATTAATTAAGAAGGGGCAGGTAAAAGTTTTATTATGTGAGTGGGGAGTCTGGTTTATAGCTTGCTAGATGAAAAAATTGGCTTTTATATTTTATTAAACAAATAGGGTGTATTGGGGGCCGGTTTTTTGGATACATTGTTTAAGACAGGGAATTAAAAAAGAAATTAAATATTAGAAAGAGAGGGGGGTTTTCGCTCTATTTAAAGTAAACAAGTTGTAAAGTAGAAGATAGAGTCCTGTCTGTTATGAGAGTAGTCGTGTGCTGAAACGATTTTTCAGTTAATTAAAATACCAACTCCGGTATCTGCCTTGATTCATGCGGCCACGATGGTAACGGCGGGTGTTTTTTTATTAATTAGATCTTCCCCCCTTTTTGAACAAGCTCCGCTTGTTCTAGTGGTTGTAACAATTTTGGGGTCTTTGACAGCGTTGATAGCAGCTACAATTGGAGTGGTTCAAGACGATTTAAAAAAAGTGGTCGCTTATTCGACTTGTAGTCAATTGGGGTTTATGGTGGTGGCTTGTGGTCTCTCTCAGTACTCCGTGGCCCTATTTCATTTAATGAATCATGCTTTTTTTAAGGCTTTATTATTCTTAAGTGCCGGGTCTGTCATTCATGTTTTGTTTGACGAACAAGATACAAGGAAAATGGGGGGGTTGGGAAGATCAATTCCACTTACTTATATAATGGTGGTCGTTGGCTCTTGGTCTTTAATGGGCTTTCCTTATCTAACGGGGTTTTATTCTAAAGATTTAATTTTAGAGTGGGCCTACGATCAATGTTATATAACTTTTGCTTATTGATTGGTGGACGTGGCTGCCTTCTTAACCACCGTTTATTCAATTCGATTGGTTCATTTAACTTTTTTATCTAATACCAATTCTAGAAAGGAGGTTTTTGTGCGTGTTCATGAGGGTAATTGAAGTTTAGTCTTACCTCTGGTCTTGTTAGCTTTAGGGAGTCTTTTTGTGGGTTATTTGGTTAAAGAGGCGATTTGGTTTTTTCAAATGACAACTTATCTTCCTGTTCCCCGCTCTATTAAATTAATGCCGGTATTTTTTAGTTTGGGGGGGACGATATTAGTTATTGCGGTTTATAGTTGTTTAGCACATTTTTTTAGGACACCTCTTTCATCTATTGGTCGAATAAGTTATACTTTTTTATGCTCTGCTTGACAATTCAATTATATTTTAAATCATTTTTTGGTGAAAGGGGTGTGAAGGGGGGGTCATTTAATTTCGTTTCGGACCATTGATAAAGGTACATTAGAGTTGGTGGGCCCCAAGGGGGTATCTAACTTTTTAGTTAAATTAACTCAAGGTCTTAGTAATTTACAGTCTGGGTTGGTTTTTAACTATGTTTTAGTTATATTGATTGGCCTCGTCCTCTTTATTTGGGGAGTTGTCTAACTTCCCAGGAGGGGGCGCTTTTTTAGGTATAAGTAAGTCTTTGTATTTAGTTAACGGGGGTTGCAAGGTGAGAGCTAATTGAGGGGGTTAGGTTAAAGTAGACTGTTAGCCTTCAAAGCTAAAGATGTGGGTGCAAGTCCCACCCCCCCTGATCGGAATTTAATGAAAAAAATAAGGAATAACACATGATGAATGGGGCCGAAGTTGTAAACAATGAGTGTTTTATGAAGAAGGGCTGTCTATGGGGGGTGGTAGGGGAAAAAGAAAGTTTTTCATGAATATAAAAAATAGTGTATCTTTTAGTTTTGTTTGTTCCCCTTATGGGGGCGATAGCCTCTGGTTTATTTGGAAGAAAAATAGGAGAGAAGGGGGCGGGAATTTTAACTTCGAGCTGTTTAATTATAAGTTTATCTGGCTGTGTTTTAATATTTTATGAAACAATCTTGGGCTTCTCTACGACACATATAAAATTATGAAGGTGGTTAGATTTTGACTTGTTAACTGTTTATTTCGGTTTACAATTTGATAGTCTTGTAGCGATAATGTTGCTCGTTATTACAACTATATCCACTTTAGTTCATATTTTTTCTATGGCATATATGCAGGGGGATCCCCACATTCCTCGATTTATGTCTTACTTGTCTCTTTTTACATTTTTGATGATGGTATTGGTTACTAGCGATAATTATCCACAATTATTTATAGGTTGGGAAGGGGTTGGTTTATGTTCTTATCTATTAATAAATTTTTGATGGACTAGGGTAGAGGCTAATAGAGCGGCCATAAAAGCTATGTTAGTTAATCGAGTGGGGGATATCGGGTTGATTTTGGCTATGTTTGTTATTTGGGATCGTTTTGGGTCTTTAGATTTTTCTTCTACTTTTAACGTAATGACTGCTTCGGCCCCGATTAGTGGTATGACCTGAATCTGTTTGTTATTGTTTGTGGGGGTGGTTGGCAAATCTGCACAGTTGGGGTTGCACACTTGGTTGCCGGATGCTATGGAGGGTTAAGGTTGGGCCGTCTTGTTAAAGTAATTAGCTAGGGCTGTTGAATCACTGTATGCTGGGAGGGCTTGGAATAGTTAAAAGTGCCTTTTGATTTAATGGGGGGGGCTTTCCAATTTTTTTTTGGAAGTTTTTAGACTTATAGGGGACTCGAGAAGATTCTGGTTTTATAGGAAGTCTATCAGCGGGTAACAAAACTGGGGGTTAGTAATTTGATTTAATAGATCGGTCTATTGAGTCTAAAAAGATGCGGTTAGAGCTTTAAAGGAGGCTGACCTTTTCTCTCTTAAGTTTTCCAATTTACAGAGGGGGCGGTAAGACTTTGGTCTTACAGATTCGGGTTGTTAAGACCCTCCTTCATTGTTGGAACCTCCGAGACTTTATGTGATTCTACTTTACAAGCCTAAGTTTAGAGAGGTGTACATAAAACTTCGATTGTTTTCCTGTAGGGGGGGGGGAGAGAAGATTAAGGGGAATAGGCCTTCTTTTTAGACATGATGGATTTCTTTTTTATTTTTTCTTTCTGACTGTTTGATTTGTCTATTTCTTGATCCCTTTTAAGTTGGTGGGTGGGGAGTGGATAATAAATTGTAGAGAAGACGAGTGGTAAGTCGGCGGGCTCATGCCCCGCAGAAGCGGGTTCGACTCCCGCCTCTACTAGGCTTTTTTGTTGTTAATGAAGTGGATTGCGAAATTGGGGTTTAAATAAAAGGGGGGGAAGACGGAGAACTAGGATGGGCTAAATTGGACGGAAAATTCGAAAAGGCGAGGTAGAAGGGGCTTTAAATTCGCATTTCTACGCGGAAACGTAATGAAAAAAACTGGAAAATAAAACATTTTAGTACCAAAGTGGCACAAAGAAATCAAACGAGATTCTGCCAGTAGCGGGGAGCGAAAGTGGAATAGTTCAATGGTCTGTTGGAGGGCGAGTAAATAGTGGAAGAGAGGTGTTCACATATCTAAGACTAAATGTTAGTTCTATACCGAAAGAGAGAGAGTACTGTAAAGGAAAGTTGAAAGAGGCTTGAAAAAATCTTGAAATCAGTCTTTTAAAGCAGCTGTAATACAGCGTACCTTTTGTATAATGGGTTTATAAGACATAGTTTGGCAAATTTAAGTTCGGATCCCCAAAGGTATCAGACAGCATTTTGGTTGCTGTGTCGGTAGAGGTGAAGAGAATGGAGGTAAAGAGAAATCGAGGGGGCTCTCTTTAGTCAAATGGCCCGAAACTAAGTGATCTAACCATGGGCAGTTTTAAGGAACGAACTGGTGGTTGTAGCAAAAACCTCGGAGGACCTATGGTTGGAGGTGAAACACTAATCGAACTTGGAGATAGCTGGTTTTCTGCGAAAACTATTGAAGTAGTGCGTCCACAACTGGGGGTTGGAGTTAAAAGAGTTTTTATGGTAAAGTTTGATCGCTCGAAAGGGGGGGAGAGACTATGAATGTAAAAATCGAAGTGGACAGGCAGACAGTGGACGAGAAAGTGTATTGTCAAAAGGGGGAGCCCTAATCAGAAGTTAAAGTCATAGATTGATTGGAGAGCTCTCCAAATAGTTAAGTGTAAAAGGAGTATGGGATTTAAACAATGAGGAGGTAGGCTTGGGGCCAGCCATCTTTGAAAGAGGGCGTAGTAGTTCATTCGAGAATTTTTTTTTCCTTAAAATTAGGGTGGCTAAAATTGAACTGAAATTCTGAGGGCGAAATTTGCTTGGTAGTAGAACGGACTGTTGGATGGTTTAGTGAGAGCCCAAGCATCAGAAGAGATAATGTGAACATGAGTAAATAATTGTTGAACTGCTTCTCTAGGTTACCCAGCCCTAAGTTGTATTATGATAGTGTTATTGGGGGTATTGGGGTAATACAGCCTTTAAGGCGGCGGCCGAAGGTCGCTTCGATGGGAGATAATAATAAACGCACAAAGTGTCAGGAAAGAATTATTAAAAGTTGGTACTGTCGTAGACTAACACAAGTGGGAGATAGTGGAGGGGAAAGTTTTTTTAAGGAACTCGGCCAATTTTTTGGCTTCCATTAGGGAGTCTCTACAACATAAGGCCTCGACTGTTGACCAAAAACATAGCTCTTTGCTAATATAAAAGTAGAAGTATGGAGGGTGAAACCTGCCCAATGGTTGTATCTGAAGGGGTCGATAGGGTCGATTCTATAAAGACAATTTAATGGCTGCGGTA